>PVJH01003209.1:0-28840 GCA_004026705.1 Nesogale talazaci
AAATAGTTTAACAAGTTTTAGGTGACAGCTTGTTTCAAAGTCATCTTCGTGGCTTCTGAGCATATATGTACCAGAAATAGGAAGATTAGAATACTTACTTCATTGACTCGGGAGACATGATTCCTAATTCATCCACTCATTGTGCTGTGGTTTAGCCTGCAAGGATTTGGAATGCTTATACTCTGCTTGGGGTACTTTTTTTACTAAGAAGTCTGGACACCATGAGAATGATACTCGCCCATCTACCAGTGCCAGCATCTGTACACATGTTACCTGAACACGTAAGGGAGTCATGGAGAGGGAGAATTGAAAATGGAGGAGAAAGGAGAAACATTGGAAATGAAATAAGTTGATGGAAATAACAGACACCTCTTTGCAAAGAACACCTAGCTATTTTTAAAAGCAGATTTAATAGCCAGTAGCAAAACCGTTCACTATTGTCTCTAAGAAACAAAGTTCACTCCACACAGTTGGAACAGAAGTGCCAATCTGGAAATTTGCCAGGGAAGCCATGCTTCTAAAGCTCAAAATCAAGGGGAAGGGAGGGGGAAAAAAATCCATTTGACAAAGTAACTTTTTACATCGATTGTGAACTGTCAATGTTTGATGGGTAGGTCTTAAAGCATTAACTGATTAAATTCCTCAGTGCTAGGCGGTCATGATTGTGGCCTTCGTTGTTCTGAGCATCTAAATGTGTGTCTTTGACACATGGAGACACTCACTAAATGAGCAGGCACAGACAGAGTGTAATGTTTTGATATTTGCTTGATCTTAAAGGGAACCTATAGGAAGATATTGAATTCAATTGAAATGTTATCGATTGATTGTGTGTGCTTCTTACCACCTAGGGACTTGTCTTACCTCTTAGAAACACGCCATCTACATAATTCTTTCTTTCTTCGGTCCTAATCCAAACACAGCTCCCTGCTATCAAGTCAGTGCTGCCTCTTGGCAACCTTTTGTGGGTTTCTGAGACTTATAAGTGTCTTCTGTGAGTAGAAAGCCCAATCTTTCTCCCTCGGGGCTGCTGGGGGTTTCGAACCGCCAACGATGCAGAGCGCACCCCATCTCATAGCCACTGTACCACCAAGGTTCCTAATTCTAAGTGGGGTAAAAACTATTTTATTATGGTACATCAGATAGGCGCACGTCACTCTTCATGCCTTTTGGCTTCTCATCAGGTACATGCTGTTGTGCTTCTGGGCTTTGGCCATGTGGGGCTCCACTTGGAGAAGAGAGAAGTATTTTTCATCCTCTTCAGCTGTCTTAAATTTATTTGTAGACTTCTTCCCCACTCACGCACATCTGTTTCCTTAGGGCTCTTTCACGCCCGCACAAGTGAGCTCTGATCTCCATGGTTCCTTGTTCCTCTACACAACCTGTGAGCTGCTGACATGGTAGAACCAGTGTCTGTTGAGCACAAGCAATCAGTGAGCCCAACTGCTAACTTCAAAGTTGAGGACTAGACTGTTCTGTACAGGTACCTCTGAAGAAAGGGCTAGCCATGAGCTTTGAAAAATCAGCCACTGAAAACCTGGTGGAGAACAGTTGTTCTCCAGCATACCTGGGGTCAGTGTGCACCAATCAGTTCTGATGTATAGCCTCCCTTTGTATAACTCCCTGTCAATTGTTCTTCTGTTTCAACCCAGCATTGCAGCCACTGTATCCATCCATCTTGTTACGGCCTTTCTCTTTTATCTGGAACTGTACTTTAGCAAGCATGATATTCTGCTCCAGGGACTGGTCTCTCTGGACAACATGTCCAAAGCTCATGAAACAGAGATTCACTGTCCCAGGGTCATTCTGGCTATACTTCTTCCAAGAGAGTTTTGTTTGTTCTCTGGGTAGTCCGTGGCACTTTTCAATATTCTTCATCAGCACCATAATTCACATCCATTGATTTTTCTTTGGTCTACCTTATTTCAGTGTCCAACATTTACATGCAGATCAGGTCATTGAAAAAAACCACCTTGGCTCAGACACCTCAGTCCTCAAAGGGAACATCCATGCTTTTCAAAACTTTAAAGAGGTGTTTTGTTTTTTTTTGCAGTATATTTTCCCAATACAATATGTCCTTTGATTTCTTGACTGCTGCTTCCATGAGCACTGATTGTGGATCTCAGACAGACGAAAGCCTTGGCACTTCAAACTTTTCTCCTTTCATCATGATGTTACTTACCTGTTGGCCCAGATGTGTGGATTGGGGTTTTGCTTTGTACGCTGAGTTGGAATCCGCCCGGAAGGAACGCTGCAGTCCTTGCTCTTCCTCAACAAGTATTTATAGTCCTCCGCACATTCAACAAGCAAGGTTGTGTCATCTGCACACTGCCGGGTGTTAATAAGCTGTTCTCCAATCCTGGTGACACATGACTCACAGGCCATGAGTCAGACAACTGTATGTCAACTTGTTTGTTTTGTGTGTGTATGTGTGTTTTAATAATATTTTGTTGGGTCTTGGATGCAAGTTCATACAGCAACATTGTTTCTTCTTGGGCAGTGTCCACATAAACTAAACCATGATATTAGTAATATTTTTCATGTTTGTAGCAAGGTACTCTTTAATTGAACTTAACCACTCCTTTTCCATACTCTAGTGTCCCCTTTCTTCTTTGCTTTGGGTTCATGGCTGACTTTTGGACCTGCACAGATGGTTTTTTGGTAGGACTCTCATCTAACATGAAATACCCTATATTGTGTGCATCACTCTGCTTTTCTGATTAAAAGCAATAGATAGGGTTTTGACTTCAGGTCAAAAGTGCCTTTTCATATCCTGGTGAGAATTTCGGTGATAAGTGACATGGCACAGAGAACAGTGCAGAAACTAAGACCCAGAGAGATGGAGAAACGTCCCTGAAATCGTGTAGCCTACAAGCGTGTAGGCAACACCTAAAATCAAGAACATGTTTGCTTCTGTACAAACTTATACCAACACCTTTGAGGTAAACAGTAGAGAGCATGGTTTTGTGCTGTCCATGCTTGAAGGAGAATGCATGAGGCCTGAAAAGAAATCACAAGAAGGTAGAACAAAGAGGTGGGTTTGGGGACAGCATTGTAAGGGGGGGGGGGTGGTAATCCATTAGTCAGAAGGCACACAAATAGTCTTTCTCTGACTTAGAAAGGAGGGGACCAAACAAAAAAAAAAGAAAGAAAGAAGGGTTCAGAGTGTGGTGAAAATAAGGTATATTTAGGATTTGGTCAGATGCTCTGAAGTCAGGAAAGGATATTTAAGTATCGACACACCATCTAGGAGCTCTGGTGGCCTCGTGATGATGTGTTGGGATTGAACCCCAAGATGAGCAGTTCCAAACCACCAGCTGCTCCTTAGGAGAAAGACTCGACTTTTTATCTCCCTACAAGTTGTAGTCTTGGAAGTCCATGGAGGTGAGCTTATCTACCCTGTCTCACGGGGTCTCTGTGGGTCAGAATCAGCATGACAGAAGGGACTTTGGCATTTGGTGGTGCTGTGGATTATGAGTTGGGCTGCAGATGGCAAGTCCGGCAGTTCCACACTGAGAAGGATGAGGCTCTCTGCTCGCATACACAATTACAGTCTCAGAGACCCCCAGGGGCTCTTCTACCCTGTCCTGGAGCGTGGCTATGGAGCAGAATCACCTTGATGGACACCGTTAGCTGTGTCACTTTTGTATTGTTGGTTGGTTTTCAGGTAATTGAGGGTAATGGCAGGCAGTTGAGTTCTGTATCTATATTCTTGCTTCTTTTGATTGGTGCCCTTTTGGGTTTGGCTGAACAAGGTGCTGGGGGCTTGGGGTGTGGGGGGTGGGGAAGCGGAAGTGCATGAAACGCTTTCCAGATCCGCAATGGCAAGAATCTCCAGCAAAATCTTTGCCTCCTGTCTCGGGATGAGGTCACAATGTCTGATATTCATCAGACTGATATCGGTAGGTCGACCCAAAGGGAAGGCAATTTGCCAGCATGCCTTCTGCAGCCATTGATCACATGGGTAGGCGAGGCTCTCTGGCCCATGCTTCACTTTGTATCATCCCTCCGAAGCATTTGACTATCTCCAAGCAGATGGGTGTTTTCTCACCTTCAACTGATAGTGTTAAATTCTTTCGGCAAGCGCTTTTTCATTATAACTGGTGTGAGGGCTCATAGCCTAATCTGTACTCCTTCTTCAACCTGGACCTGACAGACCATGACTGAAGCTCTGGTGTTTCCTTTTCCAGGACTTATTTTTCCTTGGGGGCCTGTGAATCCCATGGGGAAGACTCCATTTGATGGGCGATGCTATCCAATTGGATAAAAACTATCCAAAGACCAAGTAGTGGTTGCTGATGCCTTCTGCAATCAAGACAAGGTCTCTATGTTACGCCCATAATGCTCATGCCAGCAGTGTTCATTGAGTGGTGATTGTGTGCCAGACACCATTTACAGTGCCTTAGAACTCTCCACTGCTACCGTGGGATGTTGGTGCTGTTGTCAACCCTTCCTTGGCACAGACGAGGAAGTGAAACATAGAGAACTGGATAGATATGTATATTCTCCAAGAGCTGACAAGGAAGCGAGACAATTAATCAGTCATTCATTCACTCATCCATTCATTCAGTGAGTTGAGTGCCTACCAGTCTACAGCATAAAACCTGGGTCATAAAAATTTATGAGCCTTCTATGCTCACCCTCAGGAGGTCAGAATTGAATGGCAGGATGTAAACTAATGCTTAAAATGTGTTAATAGTGGGGAAGAAGTGTCCAAGTGAAAGATCCTTGGATTGTTTTTCAATGAAGCTAGCCTTGGAAAGTGGCTGGAATCCTTGGGGAGTTGGGAGGCGAGGGAATGTCAGGGGTGGGAATCAACTGTATCAGACTGGTAGACAGAATCTTCAGAAAACCCACTTTCCAAACTGTCAGCCAGGAACAGTCTGTCAAGTGGCGCCTTTCTTAGGAAAGGGGTTGACGATGGTAAGAGAATCAGACTTGGGCAGCTAGCTGCAGGGAGTGAGGCTATTGGTGATCAGGCAGTGCAATTTGTAGCTCAACCCTGAGGCTCACAGGTCCCTAGCACTGTGCAGACCAGTGTAGTAGAAGAGGAAGGTGGCAGATACTACATGAAGACAATGCCCACGGACTGAGCAGTCATCCCCTAGACATTCCAAGATCGTGTTTCATGGTGGTCCAGGTGCTTGGGATGGGGCTGGGGGGGTGGTGGTGGCATCTTGGACAGATCATTCCCTAGTAACCCGATTCTGCATTTCTCTTTGAGGGTTGTGCTTGAGAGACATGAACTATACAATGTGCCACTCAGCTGGAATTCATCTCGTGCGCATCCCTATCTAAGTTCCTCAGTTCAACAGGGAGAGCTATTGAGTCTCCTCATTGGGTTCTTTTACTCTGGGGTAAGTTAGTGTACTTGAACCCTGGAGGGAGAGTGGGTTACGTGTTGGGCGATGGAACACGGAGTCTGCAATGTGAAACAATCAGGCAGGTTGAGGGAAGGTGATGAGGCTATCTATTCCTGTAAAGGGTCAACATCTCAGAACCCCACAGAGGCAGTGTTACCCCATCTTATAGGGTGGCCGGGAGTTTGATTTCTTTGGAGGGGTTAATCTAAGTGAAATACCTGTAGACACTAGCAGGGTGGCTGCTCTGACAGCCTCCTGGGTGGGACTTGGGCTGCTACCCACAAGGTCAGTGGTTGGAAGCCCCCCACCGGCTGCACCTTGGAAATCTGATGGGGCTTTCTGCTCCTGTAGAGGTTGAGTGTCTAAAAACCAACAGCAGCAGGTCGATTCTGCCCTCTAGGGTTGTGCCATGAGTTGGGATGGACTCAGTGCCAGGGAGGTTGAGGACTTTACTTTTTGTATTTTGAGCTCTGATGATGAAGAATATCATGTAGGCTAAATAATATCAGGCCTCGACAATGCAGCTAGAATCCAAGGAAGTTTTTCGCTGGATTTTTTTCCCTCTTCCCTAAAGAAAACTGATATCTTGCTGGGGAATTAAGATGTACGCAATTACAAAAGCAGTTAATGCTCTGTATCCAATTTCTATCCAATCCTGTCCAGCCCAGGACAACATTTTACTCGCTCTTCTCTGACTCATCGTTCTCACGTACCAGGCCAAACCACCCAAGAGATCCACTTCTTTGCTGCCTCTTGTGCATTTGTCTAAGGCATTTCCATCTGTCTAGAATTCCAGTCTCCTCCCGTCTGCCTGCAGGACTGTCTCTGTCTTAGCCCTCACACGCATCCTCCCCGCGCTGCCCCACTGTCTTGTGCTCATGTCTGCTAACACTTTCTGAATGCTGTTTGACTTGCCTGTGCCACCGTTCCACTGTAAGCTCCATGGAAGACATCTGTATGTCTCTCCACATGCTCAGGTATTCTATCTCTCGTTGTGCTTAATGAGTGTCTGGATGATGGTTCTTCTGGTTCCACTGTAAGTTCTTTGAGACTGCACTTTGACTATCTCCAAGGCCCAGTTTTCCTCCTTGTAAAATGGGTGCCTTACAAGCACTGGGAGCAAGGGTTTGTGCAAACCGAGCATATATTAAGTGCTTCGTACTGATGAAAAGCCACAACAAACACACTGCCATCGAGGCCATGCTGAACGAGGGTGACCCACTAGGAAAGGGTAGAGCCACCTCTGGGTTCCCCAGATAGTCCCTCTTTATGGCAATAGAACCCCAGGGGTTCAAAAAGTTCATGGGAAAATCCCATTATCTTTTCATTCCAGGGTTCTACTAACTTACTGAAGCCTTCTCTGCTGTGCTCCACCCAGAGGGGTCGCTTTGCTGCTGCAGGGGGACAACAATGGCTACTTGATAGGTTTTCTTCTCCTTTGAACTCCTACTATCTCTTATTTATGAAAGGATTCTTCCCCCACTGCTCCCAGACACACTATCCTAGGGCTATCTGCCTCCCACTAAAAAGCCAATGAAGACTCCATCAACATAATCTCACTGCTTGAAATCGATTCCATCTAGACTAGAGAGAGTATGCTAATCACTTTTGCTAAGTGCTTTTTGGCCAAAGGTATAAAAGCTCGATTCCTTCGGGGAAGGACGTAGGGGTGGGTGAGAGAAATTTCCATCTTAAAATTTGTGATGATGAAATTTGCATGTTTAAAGGCAGTCGTATCTCAACTTTAAAGATAAGCCGTTTCCGGTGGATTGAACGTAAATTTTTGATGGCCCCTTTGGTAGAAAGAGCTCTACAGCATGGAGTACCATTCTGTAGTGTGCTCTATGATTTCATTGTATTCAGTGTACTTTTGATTAAAATTCTGGTGGGGGTGGGGGGTGGGGAAGCAAATCCGCGCCCGCCGCCCCCCATGGATGACATGCTTTTGTGTAGGTTTCAGACCATTCAGTGAAGACCAAAGAAGGTTTTACAAAATGGCATTTAGGGCGGTCACCAGCCTCAGTTTCTTCTCAATGAGCACAAACCCTGGCCACCTGCATGCCACCCTGGAGTGTTTGCATGAATGGTGCGGAGCTTGTAAAGGACTTTGAATTGGGGGGATGAAAGGATCTTTGTAAGTACAGGTCTTAGGGAGGTATTATATGTGGGCTTTCTAAACCACCGGCAGCCTGTTTTGCAAGAGCACTAATGCGCTTCTGGGTTTAGAGCTGTAAAAAGATGTACAGTCAGCAGCCTCCGGCCGCCTCTTGTGAGGTTTCTCGGGGCACTTGTTCCTGCTTGCGCTCCCCCAACATAGGGTTTCCCTGCGGAACAGGTCTCTGCAGGCAGGCACATGTGGAGCCACCATTTGGCTTTACTGCCGGTGCCTTCAGGTGCCGGAGCCTGGAGGACAGAGTATAGGATGCAGGGAGACAGGCATAGGGGCTGTGTGTTCCTCCACCTCCCCCCCCCCCCCCCCCCCCGCCCGCCTCTGCTATGGAACATGAAGGTGGGGTGGGGGTGGGGGTGGCTGTAATCATTCCCTGAGAAAGCACACACAAACAAGCCTGGGCATCTTATAGCGGAGGGAGGAGTGGGGGGTTGACGCTTAGCTTGTGAAGAACCGGATTTGAATTCTGGTTCTTCCAGTTACTTTTACCACATCTATGACCTTTGGCCAGCAGGTTAACAGCCCCAACCTCAGTTTCCCTTGAGCAGGTTCCTCTGAGCACCGGTTGGGCTCAGAGCTACAACCTCTCCTGTCTGAATATTTTTAAATCACACTATTCGCAAACCTTCCTACTCTGAACCACCTGGAATGTTGACTTTTCTGTGGGAGAATTCTCACCTCCCAGGCATGAGCCGCAGGTTCGCAGGTTTGATTCTTGGTTAATACACCGCATATGCCGCCATCTCCCATCGCTCCCTGGTGGCCCATGTCTTCCTGTGATGCTGAGCGCCCAGGTTAAGGTGTATTCAGACCCGGCCAATCTATTTCCAAAACATCGACCGCGGAGACCCCAAGCCTACGAAAACGACAAGCGTCCTATCTGGAATGAGCCCTGAAGATCGTAGCTCTTCAGATCGTGAATCTTCGTAGATTGACCCCTGTGAATGGGGTCATCCTGGGTGGGAGGTGACTGTGACGGGGAAGCGACACAGTGACAACAGCATGCTTTCGACCACGTGGTGATGTGGGCTGGACTAGGGATCCTGGTCCACAGCCTACCTCCCCTCGCTACCAGCTGGTACGTGCTTCTGCAGGAAGGATGTGGTACTCCTCTTTCTTGTCTGAGGCCTGCTCAATCAGCAAATTCATGCTCTAGCCGCCACACCTCAACCCCGTGGGACCACCCGTGTGTCTGGGAGAATCTCTCTCAAAACTGGAAGCAGGCATGGAGGTTTGGACCAGGAACTTTATGGTCCTGCTACTTAGATCCTGATCTCCCGGGGTGATTTGGGGCTCCTGGTGGGCATGTGTCTGGCCCACAGATCTCTTACCCTGTGGGGAGGTTCATGTCCACAGATGTGGTCATTTAAAGAAAGGAGCCTGGGGCAGGCAGCCTTTTCACCTGCTTCCAGAGTTGGAATAAGCATACCGTGTAAAATATTTATAATAGTGCTTTTGTAAGCTATCAATATTACATAATGAAAAGGGATTATTTCTAACAAAAAAACTTTCCTCTGCAGACCCACCTGAACCGTATACATGCTTAGCAATGATGGGAATGAGAGCTGGTTGCCACCAACTGGGATGAGGCTTTATGTTCCTTGTATCTCTCGGATGTAGCCAAGCATTAAGTGCTTTCAATGAGCCACCAAAATTCAACAAATAGTTATGGCCGGATTCTCTTTCCCAAGCTTGATTCTAGAAATGTTGGTAATACCAGCACTCCAACAGCACAACTGGCACTCATGCTTTAAGGAAATAAAATAAAAAAAAGAAGTGAGTTTGTGCGAAGATGGTTTACATGCATTGTGTTTCTGGTGATGCTTCCAGTTTGTGCCACAAATACAGCTCCAGCGTCCCTGCCTATGGACCAGACCCTACCTCCTCAAGAGTTAGTCGCTAGCTATGAGCAGGCAGGGGTATTGGGAGAAAGAGTACAGCTCTCTTTTAGTTCCATTAGCTCCTAATTCCAGTTTTCCAGGAACTTCTAGATCAGATGTTTAGGAAATACTAACTCTGTTCAAACTCTGTCCTAAGCTGTGTGAAATGGTGAGCATAGGAGATGAGGCTTTTTTCCCTCCATTATTTTTAGTATGTATGCTGCTGAAGCGATCACATTCTCCATTACTTTTAATTGATGGAAAGTTTCATATGTACAGAAAGTTTTCAGGGCAGTTCTTGACATGTGAGAAGCATGCCAGGGCTGGCTATTTTTAATACTTATCTGCCAGAACCTGTCAACAAAGTGAACCCTGAGCTGCCTCTTTGCTTTCTGCTACCTTCCTTTAGTGCAGTGGGGCGAGATTGAGCCCCACACTTGCTGTGTCCTGAGAGAATCCCCCTCAATGCCTGAAATGCTGTCCTTGGGGTTCATCCGACTCTTCTGGGGAGGGTGCACATAGCAGAGGAATAGCAGTGTTATTGTCTCTGCTACTGTGCAGCCACTGGCAAGTGCTTTGGGGAATGTGGATATACATTTATTGTGAAACTTGACAAATAAAAAGCCATCTCCATCTTGCTTTCAATTCAAGTGTAGTTGAAGATTCTTGGGTTGGAATAAATACATGTTATCCAAACTATACTATTATGTAATTTCATTGTACTTCTGTTATGGTAATAGCTAGTATATTGCTTTATGACACTGATATTATATCTATATTACATGTCATGAGGAGCAGTGGCAGTGAAGTAGGTGATGTGTTTGATTGTTAACTGGGAGGTCAGGACCTCCAGGCTTTCCATGGGAGACCTACTGAGGTTTTCTACTCTTGTGAGAGGTACAGTGATAGAACCCACAGGAGCAGTTCTCCCCTGCCCAATTGAATCACTTAGAATTGCTCTTCACTCAGTGGCAGCCAGATGCTATAGTTAATGAGAAATACATAATAATAATAAACTAGATGAAGGATCAAATAAAGAAACAGAGCTGTCCTGTAAGAAGGGCAGTCAGAATGCTCGTCAGAGACAAGGATGGCAAGACTTCAACTCACATCCTTTGGATGTGGGATCAGAAAAGACCAGCCCCTGGAGAAGTCCATCATGCTTGGTAACGTGGAGGGGCAGCAGACAAGAGGAAGGTCCAGTGACATGAGGGGTTCACACAGTGGCTGCAACAATGGACTCAAACATCAAGCCAATAGTGAGGCGGGCCCAAGACTGAGCACTGTCTCACTCTGTTGTACTGTGAGTCCCAATGGATCTGAATCACCTACTAAGAGCATGAGAAAGATGAGGCAGCGTCCTGCTCTTTGTAACGATGTACGTTCTCAGAAACCTCTTTAGAGGGTCACGCTACACGGAAACAATAGCAGTGGTCTTGGTTATATTATGATGCATGGTAGAGATTTATGTTATGTAGCCTACATGCCTATTCTTTCTGGTGTGAGTCATGCCAATATCTTTCTGAAGCAAATGAGATACCTTTTCATGTCATTCAATGAAATGAGATGTCCTTTGTGCATGTGATCATGATCCAGCTCTTCGTGTTGTGATTTAAAATAAAAGAAAATAGCTAGAAAGAAAAATACAGGAAGCCCCTGGGTGAAAGATGTTTGACTTCTGGAAAATTTGCATTTTAAGAATGGACTGCCATAAAACCTGTGACTTTCAATATTTAAAATAGCTCACAGAAAGGGAGGCATAATCCTCCTGGATACGCTGCCAGACTTCAGCAAGAGAACGCTGTCCACCTTTTTAAGTGGGATCACACTTGATGAGAACTCTATAATAACTTTGTGCTTCTGTATGAAACTCAGAAGGTGGCTTAAATGCACCTTTCCCGTACCTTTGCAACCAAGCCTTCAGAACAAGGTGCAATGCAAACATTGACAGTGCATCAAATAAAGTGGCAAGATTGAAATACAGATTGAAAACAAAGGAGAAAGAAGAAGACGACCAGAAAGAATTGAGCAGTTGTTGGTCATCAGAAAAAGTGTTAGGCTAAATCCTGTAGTCATGCGAGCTTCCAGTTTTACTAAGAAACACAGTGGGTTGGTTATTGTGATGGAAAGCCTATTGATAACTTGGCTAGATGATGAAAATCAGCATAACATGCCTATTAGAGTTACTTTAGGACCAGAAAAGGTTGGACGTCTTAACCATAATTTAAAAGTTAGCATGGTGCAGCAAGCGAAGGTGATTGGGATGAATAATTTGTTGTGAGTAGGGAGTAATTCACCTGTTTCAAGGTGAAGGGAGATTTACATAATATCAGAAGACAAAATGAAGCAGTGTCCCCTATGCAAGGCCTGTG
This sequence comes from Nesogale talazaci, assembly GCA_004026705.1. Taxonomy (NCBI): domain Eukaryota; kingdom Metazoa; phylum Chordata; class Mammalia; order Afrosoricida; family Tenrecidae; genus Nesogale; species Nesogale talazaci. Next base: position 11,783 of record PVJH01003209.1, read on the forward strand.
AGTGCTTTTCCCGAAATAATGGGGAAAAAAAGACTATCATGAAGGGAGGTTTTGTGCCAGACCCAATGTTTAGTGTAGGGAAGACGGGTTTATTTGGGAGAGAAAAACACATGAAAGGACCTACAGTTTCAAAGAGGATTTCAATGTAGCAGGAGCAAAGCATCCTGGGATCGGCCTGTGTGACTGCTTGGAGGCTAGCAGATCTGGGCGTTTCAAGTTAATGCGATTACTTGTGCACTTTTTGTTGCTGTCGACTCAGTTTTGGCTGACAGCAACCCTACAGACAGCTGAATCACACATGGCCTTGCCTGGTGTCATTCCCCCAACCACGGTTGACTTTTAGTCCATTCTTGCAGCCTCTTCCTTGAGAAACTGTCTCCTTGACACTGCCCTTCTGCTTTACCAAGCGTGTCATACTCCACGTCTCTGCTGATAACATGTACGAAGGATGGGAGACACAGTTTCTAACAATTCTCAATTCTGAGGAACATTCTAGCTGTACTTCTTCCACAGCAGCTCTGTTTGTTCTTTGGCGGTGCACAATACTTTCAATGGTGCAGGACTGGGCAGCGTTTCATTCTTTTGTGCAGAAAGTTGCTGTAGATCTGAATTGCATTGATGGCATCCAACAAGTACGGGAAGGATTTTTTCATCAGTGCATCTTCTGAGAAGTAGTTTCACAGGAATGTTCACCAAGCTCCAATGCTTGAGTGTCCTCCCCTAAATCAAATGGCACTTCAGTATTATGACGGTATTATTAAGACATGTCTTTCTATTGGTTGGAAGACTAAGGTGGAAGCTTGCATGAAATTTTCCATTTTTGAAGATTGGTTCTGGGATCACTTTATCCCCATGACTGGACATTACTGTTTGGATGAGTAACTTCTTTCCTAGTTCCTTCTTGTGCTTGATATTGCAACTGGACAGCCAAGCTCTTTAGTTGACTTTCACCCAAGTTTAAAGGGCTACTTTTCCTGCCTCTGCAAGCCACATGGAGTCAATGGCCCAGTGAGTCATATCACTTACGGTGTCCTTCATGGAGCCAATGGCCCAGTGTGTCCTTGTATCACGTACAGTGCCCTTCTCACAATCAGTCAGTTATCTTAGATGGTGTGATGAGCATGAAGAGACTGCAGGAATTATAACATTTATGACATCATCAATATAATTTTACTTCTTCGAGGGAAGTGAAGTCATCCTATTAGACAGGAGGGTGGGAAACATTGTTCCTTCAATCCAAGGATTCTTTTGGTGATACTCACCACATCACCAAAGCTAGACAGGTGGTGGTACATTTTGGGAATTGTGGTAGTTACACTATTTTGTGTCAATTAGGTCACAAGGTCACATCCAAGGATCCTGGGAACTTATTCTTTTCCTTCCTGGAGGTGGGACAGGAATACTCCTCTGTCTGCTTGACATTTTTGTCCACATGCCAGATGGACCCATGCTGATGGCACCTAGATAGCTGGAGATGCTTCTACTGCTATTGAATTCACAAGATTTTTTACCCATGGGCCTGTGATCTCCCTGCATTAGACATCATTGCATATGTTGCATGAGTCTAAAAAGGAATTTATGAACTAGTATAGGACATATGTGCTAATATTGAACTTATGGACTTGATCTGTACTGGGCTGGGCTGTTTTCTCAGTATACAATTGCTCTTTTATATACTGTGCGCTCTTACACACATGAGTGTCTCTGGATTTGTTTCACTAGTCAACCCATCCTAATACAATAATCAACTGTGTTTAGGCATCAGTGAGTAGGATGTCAAAAATTACTTGAAAGTCTTGCTGCAGAACTAACCAATGAAGGTTGTGTGGCACTAGAACAGCAGAATATAGATCTGTGAGGGGGGTGACCAGGCACTAATAACTCCAGAAATGAAACTGTCTTTTGACACTTGCATAAAACTGGCATGGGGCCATATCTGACCTCATCTGGGATTTGTAATTCATACACATAATGAAAGATGGCTAGAAGGGCCATATTAATTGAGTATAGCTCAACACATTAGTAATTTGAAGCTTTTCATCTCAAAGAACAGGGATGATAACACTAAAGGGGTAAGAACCAAATACAGAGATTGATCAAAATTTGCCATATAATTACTAAGAGCCTCAGATCCTACAGGCCCCTCTATGTCAAGAAGAGGAGAAAAAGCTCTGTACAAACTTTCCTTGATGCCCACTTTATGATATGGTCCCCATCTTCAGCAGCAGAATCAAATCCCAACTCTCCATCACCAGGTCCATTCTCTGCAACACCAAGCCCATCATGTGCAAGCGTACCAGTCTCTCAGTCCTCTTCTTCCTCATCATCACATTATTAATGTTATCACACTATCTAGGGTCCATTCTCGGAAACATAACATTGAAAGGATGAAAGTAAATGTTAACCTTTGTTCAGCATTCTCTCCCCACTGGATCCTATTTTAAGAACTGTTTCTCTTAATTCTTAAAAAAAATGGTACTGTTATACCCCCAATTGTAGATACACACAGACAGTCTTTTCCATTAGTACCTTCTTACTTTTATTGATATTGTATTGTAATTCATGTTGGTGCTAAATGGCATTGAATTGTTTCCCTCTCAGAGGGAGTCTCTAGATAAAAACATGAAGCACCACTTTGTTCTGTCCCAGATCCACAATGATGACTGTGTTTGAGGTCATTGTTGTAGCCACTGTATTAGTTCATTTCCTTTTTTCCTTTTTTTTTTTGCTGACCTCATAGTTAATTATGCATACTGTTTATTCTTTGGATTGTTATGTGAGATGGAATAAGTGTGTGAGATGAAGACCCACCATCCTTCCTTGCTTCTTTGGGACATTGTTTGTACTTTTTCCCAGAAGTTTGTTCTGAAAATACACACACAGTATACTTCCAATATTATTCTTTGACTCCCTGATTCAAATGAATTCTTTAATTTTCTTTATTTGCGGTCCAATGTTCATGTTCTAGTCCAATCCAGTCCAAGGCCATAAGTATGATATTAGCCCATATTCTGGATACGAATCCATAAGCCCTCTTTAGACACACAAAACATATGCAATGACACCAGGACAATCACAGGCCAGTGGGTGCAGTGTCTTGCATATCCAGTGGTGATAGAAGCAACTCAGTGCTGCCAGGGATCTCTCTGTGACTTCTTAAGCATCTCAACAACTTCAGCATCTCTGCATGGCTTTTCTGGCTTCAGAAGTCAGACTCCATCATGGTAAGTCCATGGTGGCTTCTCCTCTGGGATATCTCACAGGTAGTCAGCCTTGGGTCTTATCAGTAGAGCGTCTCCAAGGGAATGAATTATAAATCTCTCACCTCCCAGTGGAAAATACAGGTGATTTCTCAGGATTCTCAGGAGAGAACCATACCCATACAGAGGTCTCACTGACTATCTCCAGATTGACAGGCTAGACTTCACCCCTCCATTCCCAATCCTGGAATTGACACCATGTTAGGGACTGCCACATTGCATATGAGGTGATTAGAACTAATGTGGCTTGGATCAAGCTTTCCTTAGTCTTCTCCATGACAGTCTTTCTCTTCAACACTTTCAAGAGGCCGTTTAAAGCAGATTTTCCCCCTGATACCTCTTTTCACTCTCTATTACTTCCATTGGTGTTGATTGTGGACCCAAGAAAAACGAAAACCCTGACAACGTCAATATTTCCATGTTAATCAGAACTTGCTATTGGTCCAGTTGCAGGGATGTTTATTTTCCTGATGCTGACTGTGACCCATTTTCAAGGCTGTCGTCTGTGATCCTCATCAGTCAGCACTTCCAGTGCTCTCCTATGTGTTCCTGCAGTGTAATTTGCATGAAGCAGCTTGTTAATGAGTCTTTCTCTAACCCTGGTTCCACATTCTTCTTTATATAGACCAGCTTAGGGATTATTTGCTCATCATACAACCTGAAAAATATCCAGTTTTTTTTTATTAAATCATTTTATTGTGGCCTCATATAAGTCTTATCACAATCCACACATGCACCCATTGTTTCAAACACTTGTGTACACTTGTTTCCCAACTCTTTCTCAAAACACTTGCTTTCTACTTGAACCCCTGGTATTCACTCATTTTTCCTTTCACTCCCTGTTTCCCCTCCCCCATGAACTCTTGATTGTAAATTGCTATTATTTTGTCATATCTTACATCTCCCGATGTAAGACATCATCCGATATCTCCCTTCACCTACTTCTCTGCTGTCCATCCCCCAGGGAGGAGATTATATGGAGAGCGTTGCAATCTGTTCTTCCATTCTACCCCACCTTCCCTCCACTTTCTCACCAGTGGTCCTGGGGGTGTTCTTCTGTCTTGGATTCCCTGATGAGAGAATTCCCAGTTGCCTACAGATGGGCTTTGGATTATCCAAATTTTCATTGGTCAGTTTTTTCAAAAGTAGATCACCAGGGCCTTCCTAGTGTGCTTCAGTCTATTTAAACCTGAGCACTATAGGTGACACTGTTTGTGTTTGAAATTCTTGTGGGAAGGCTGCCAGCAACACAGCAATATACAATGTGCCACAGTATGGCAAACTGATAGATGAGTCATAGATTATTCTGAACTGTATTATTGTGCTTAAAGTGCTGTAGCATACTTAGAAGTGTTTTATATGCATGGAAAGGTAAAATGCGTATTACATACTAAGTCGACCACTTGATGAATGGATTCTGAATAGTACCGTATGGACCAACTTGCTTACAAATTTGACTTACAGACAAGACTTAGAAGCACATACATTTTGTAACCTTATGACTCCCTGTATGACACACTGTGGTGAAGTGTCTTTTGGAAACTATTGAGGGAATCCATTGATGCAAGGATTTTTAGGACCTTATTTGTCCAAGGATTGGGCAGCCCTCACTGTGTGGTTTTCTGCCATGCAGTATGATTATGTAACTTTTTTTGATACAACCAGTTTAATTTTCATGCAGATAGATGATTGGTTAATTTTTGCAGTTGAGGTACAAAAGTGGATTAACTTTTTCTGTTAAAGACATCCAGGAGGTGGTTGTAGGGGACTGAATAGAAAGAAGATCCAGACATCCCATTTTATCATGTGTTCCTTGTAAAAATGAGCATGTGAATGTTAATTTGAAAACTATATGTTTTGGAATCCCTCTTTTATCCTCTTGGGAAGACTCCAATTGCCAATTGAAACACTCCTGGCCATTCTGCCTCGAACTCATCACATAATTGGGGACATTCACTCAGCAACCGCACAGGTGAAAGGAATGTGCTGGGATTCTGATAACTAAGATATCTCCTAAGTTCAATTTTTAGTGATTACACAAAATGAAAAAGATTATCAATTGCTTTGCATCATGTTTTGCAACTTGCTTGTTTTTTAAATTCAGAAAATGAGCTTGTATTAGTCCAGGTAGAATAGAGAAACAAATTCATAAACATACATCTGTGTATAACAAAGAGGTTTGAACCAGTGGGGTTCAAAATGGCGGCTGGCTACTACCGATGTTTCCTTAAGCTCTGTGAGGAATGGCCCATGGACAAGACCAAACGGTGCTGGGACTTGGGCGCTTACCCGTGGCAGTGGGTAGCACAAGGCTTTCTGGATGGAGAGAACATGCAGATCGGAGAGTCTGAAGCCTGTGATCAGATGTATGGGAGCTTAGCATGGCTCCATTCAAACGATTACAAACACAAGTACCCTCACCCCAGAGACACAGCTTCAGTGGCCTGTCCTTGTAAGAGTAAGCTCATCTTGTCCACAGACACCTTGGAAGAGTTTTTAAAAATGAAGAAAGACATGGGGAAGAAACTGCAGAAGTTTGCCCCCAAGAGTTCTGAGGAGAAGCACAAGACCTGGTCGAGGTCCTTGTCTCACCCACAATCCTAAGTGTGGAGTCTTATACCTTATACCTGTCATCAACAAACGACACTGCTCACCCCCCACCAAAAAGAACTTTATGGACCTGAGGAATTGAACATTGAGAAAACATCCCAACCCAGTGCAGCCCAAGACCATAAGTCTGATATTAGACCATATGCCCAATACCAATCTACAACCCCCTCTTTTGACTCACGAAGCACATGCAACAACACAGGACAATCACAGGCCAGTGGGTGCAGAGTCTTGTGTATCCTGTGGTGGTAGAAGCATCTCGGTGCAGAGTCTTGTGTATCCTGTGGTGGTAGAAGCATCTCAGCACTGGCAGGGGTCTCCTGATGGCTCCTCCATTTTCCAGAGCTCAGAGTCTATCATCATGCTGCCATGTGTTTCCTCAGCCACATGTCTCTTAGTAGACTGTCTTCAAGGAAGGGAAACAAGAGAGGTAGTATCTCCACTTCCAAGATGGAATGACCACATTTCCTAGAATTCCCAGGAAAAGGCTATGTTCATACACGGTTCTCATTGACTATCTAATGATTGACTGACTAGACTCCACACCTATACTCTTAATCGTCAACTTGACAGCAGATTAGGTGATTACTACAAGCCTTGTCTCTCTTTCTCCTGATTTAGTCAGCCTCCTATGAGACAATGAGGTGTCCACTTTGAAAACAAAATGAAATATCCCAGAGAAGTTTTTTTTACACATACAAGAATTAAAATAAATAATTTTGTCATCAGTCTAAAATGAAGAAACTTGTATGAGTCTGAGCCTTCGGAAACAATGATTTTTTATGAGGCATTTGTATACTTTCAACCAAAGATTAAAAAACTCTTATATTTCCAATTTCAAAAAATGGGTAAACTCAAAATTGTAATTTAGTGATATGATTAAGTAATTGCAATTTATCTCATGCATCGCCTCCGCTCCCCTATATTTTACTAATATTGGGTTAAACCCAGAAGCCCCCTCTTTTGGTCCCTGTTTTAATGAGAAGTGGTGTGACAGAGGCATCAGGCCCACTCTAACTCCTTAGAGAGGGTTGAGAATTACCAGCAACTTTAGTACCAGGCTAATTTCTGATTTCCAGCATACCTCTTCACTGCTCCAATCTTTCAATCACTTCTGACACATCCACTATCCCTCCCACCATACTTCATCACTCAATGTGATCGCAAAATATGAAGGGTTACAGGGTTCATCATGGAAGTCAGAAATTCCTAGTTCATGATCAAGACCTACTCTGGATACAGTTCTTTGGTCAAGACAGCTTTCAGCTATGTGCACAAGGCGGGCTTCTCCTTGGTCTGGACCCTTCAATCCAGCCCCTTCCCCCTTCTATTGAGTGGTACAAAGCTCTTTAGCACCCCAAAATATACTCCCTGCCTGAAAGAGCTCAGGTTCATGGGTTGGTGGGGCCTAGACCTGTGAAATAGCAGGAGGTACCATGCTCCACCAAGAGGCTTCCTGCCTGTGGACTCAGCTCTTCTGCTTCCTGGATCAGCATGCTCTTTACTCCGAATGTCAAGAAACCACTGCCCTCTGCCAGCCTGTCTCTTGGTTCTCCTGCTATTGCTCCTCTGCGATTGCTGCTGCTTGAAACCATCTCCAGTGTCACGACTCTCTGTCTCCAGGGCCTAGGCGGTTCTCAGTGCAAGGACTGCAAGGTCACTACCCACCCTTTATGGTAGTAGTGAGATCTTCCTGAGCTGTGTCTGATAAGTTTCATTTTTAGCCTAGTGCAACGGTTCTCCACCTATGGGTCGCGACTCCTTTGGGAGTCAAAGGACCCTTTCACAGGGATCTCCTGATTAATAAAAGCAGCAAAATTAAAGTTATAAAGTAGCAAGGTAATTCATTTTATGGTGGGTAGTCACCACAATAGGAGGAATTTTATTAAAGGGTCAGAGCATTAGGAAAGTTCAGAACCAGCGGCCTAGTGTGTTGACAAAATTGACCAATCCATCTGTTAGGATTCCTTACACCTTATTTTCATGATCCCAGCTCCATAAAAGTGCCAGTCACCTTATTTGTATTATTATTAGTAGGCTGCCCAATCCTCTTGATGAGTCACAAACACTTTATTTGCATACTTCCACCCAATTATTACAAGGCCAAGGATTACCTATGCAAGTAGTTCACCGCACGATGACCAGGAATTCAATGTATTCCACCAAATAAGACTGAATAACAGTGACCGCTGAGGCATTTGGGAGGAAATTCCACCAAGAGTCGGAGACATCAGAATTTATATTGAAGTTAGGAAATAGGATTTTTCATTTGTTTGTTTTTTGGCTTTCACCTTTCAGGTGAAAAACAACAACAACAACAACAACCAAAAAAGTCCCTCAAAATCCTATGATTTGACTTTTCTGATAAGCTTCCTGACTTCTTTGGAATGCCAGGTTGGGGAAACTACCATTTGCCACCAGGTCATGTTTATTTAGTGATGTGAGAACGTAAGGCATCAGTTGACTGCATGTGTGATTATTAACAGGCCTCAGGAAAAGGCTACCAGGAAGAATAGCACCTTTGTGATCACAACTTTTTTTTTTTTTTTTTTGCTATTGACACTAAAGGAAAAGTGATATTTGTTATCCAATCAGGCAGGGAATTTACCCATGATAAGGGGATAGAGAGGCTGCATTCTTTCCTGTATCTCCCTGTGGGGGCTACAAGTTTCTTTCTCCCAGGGAAAAGATAAAAAAAACACTTGACCAGGGCCATAAATTCACGGTGTCTTTTATCACCAGGGCCTGAGGAAGTCCACACACACACCCCTCCCCCTGTTCTTTTTGCTGAAAGGATGCTGATGATGTGCTGATAGCTTTAGGATGGTGGAAAGGAAGTAGCAAGCACATCAGCCTTGCTTCCCAAGGAAGGAGGTCTATCTCCTTCTTCAGGGCAGACACATGTACGCTGTCTGAAGCTATGGTGATTACCCCTTTCTTCTCAGTGTCTTACTCAAGAATATTGGGGTAGACGTAGATGATAATTGAACTGACGGAGGAAAAGTAACACGGACACCCCTATTTCTCCCCACCCACCCCCCACACTAAAAACACACACTTGTTGGTGTTGTCTAATACAATTTCTGGCTTTCCTGCCTGGTCATACTCACCTTGATAACTGTCAGAGGTCTGCCCCGAGGTGGTTAGCCCGCTCTAATCACAGCTTTTGCGTCTCGTAGGATGGGGAGGTAAGGGTAATGGAAGTGGAGCAGTTTTGAATGTAACTTCATTCATTTTAAAGTTATATTTTTAATGCTAGTTTACAGCACCCTCTGAACTCTAGATTGTATCTGAGCTTTACTTTTGAAAGGGCAGATTTGGGTACACACAACCCCATGTTTCTCCCAAGTCAATCACAAACACACACACACACACACACACACACACACATCTTTGTGGTGTTGATGAAATTATGCATTAAAAGTTTCTGCCCCCCCCCCCTTCAAAAAAAAGTTTCTGGCCCAGTGTGTGCTCATGCATACCCTTCCTTGTCTTAGGACATTATCAGAAGTGGATTTTTGCCTCCCTCCCAGTGGAATCAATAGTCAGGGTATGTGACTTTTGATCCCATTTGGATCACGAAGATTACTGCCATGGCCAAGAAGCAATGGCTGGAATTTGATGGTATCCAAGTAACTGAAAAAATAAGCAAGTGGCCCTGTATGCTTGTTCTGCTGCAGTATCAGACCAGGCTGAGGACCGTGGAATTCCCTCTAGCGGATCCGAACTCAGGTGTGGGGTCCTGGAGACCTGCGGAAGAGTGGACCAGTGCTTGTGTGCAGGGCTGCTACAGCTTGAGCCTGGCCTGATCCTGTAGCCAGTGGAGGTACATACATGCGGCCTCTAGTATCGACACCTCTTATCAGAGTCGGGATTGAGTAGCTACCCTGTGCCCAAGGATTTCCTGTTCCCTCTGAGGTATCTGCATGGTGGTCGGGGGCGGGGGGGGGGGCAGTTGCCATTCCAAGAAACAGCAGGGAGGAAAGAAGGCAGCGGTAGAGCTCCAGCCTCACAGATATAAGGGGTCTCTCTGCATGGAGGCACCGATGCTTTGGCGAGGGCCGTTTCTGACGAGAAAAGTGATTTCTTTCTGCATCAGACAAAGCAGGTTGCAGAACAGGGAAGGAATCCTGTCAGGACAAGGGCCTTTAACAAACTCTAAAGTCGGCCCTGGTAATGTAGTGAACTAAGAGTTGGGCTTTTCCCTGCAAGGTCAGCAGTTTGAAATCATGTATCTGCTCTGTGAGATCAAGATGAGGCTTTTTATGCCTGTGTTAGTCCAGGTAGTCTAGAGAAACACATTCGTAGATACTCACATGTATACAAGAAAGAGGTTTATATACAAGAGTGATTGAATCTTGAGAAAACATCCCAGGTCAGTCCAGATCAAGTCCATAAGTCTAATATTAGCTCATATGACCAACACCAATCTATGAAGCGTCTTCAGACTCATTATGCACAAGCAGTGGTGCCAAATGCAGGAACATCACAGGCCAGGGGTTGAGAAGCCTTGTGGATCCAGTGGCATTGTAAGCCTTTCAGCACTGGGAGGGGTCACCACATGGCTCATCCAGCTCCCAGGACTCTGGCTGCATCAAGGTAACTTCATGTGGCATCTAGACACAGAGAGTGAACAGACAGAGAGAGAGTTCTCCCACCTCCAAGAAGGAAGACAGGAGTTCCCAGAATCCTCAGGAGAAGGCCAGGCTCACACAGAGGTTTCATTGGATATGATCTGATCAACAGGCCAGACTCCACCCCTTCACTCTTAACCCTTTCAAACTGACAAGCAATTAAGTAACTACCACAATGCCTCTTACAGATTTCCAGACTTGGAAATCCAAAGAGACAGTTCCGCTGTGTCCAGGAGGGTTGCTTTGAGTCAGAATACATTCCATGGCTGTGAGGGAGGTCTACAGCTGGAAACCCAATGTTCATGTCAGCAGACACCTGAACCAAAGCTTGACATGAAATCTTTTAGAGAGATAATGAAGTCAGGAGTGTACACAAAAAGTACTGCACAGCATGCTTATGCAAGGAAACCAGGGGTGGTGATGTGGTGTTCAAAAATGTTTAATGCATTGTATGTTTGAAAATATGGCACCATCTGATTATGGAGAGCTCAAATATTACTTCTGTGCATGCCTCATCAGGTCTCCCTCTTCCACTGGGGATGAGCATTGTAAGCTGGGTCCTAACCCAAGCTTCCTGTTGCACTGTTGTTGAACTGAGGCCAGCAGCTGATAGCATACTGTCTTGAGTGTTTTGTGACACCTTTTTCTTTTCTTAGTAGACATGCACTAAATTGAATCTCCCTTTTCAAAACAAAAGCCAGAATTTAGGCTCTGGCTACGTGTGGGGGCTTCTGATAGGGTACGTGTTGTCCTCCTGCTTACCTCCTTCCAAAAAGTGTCTGTTGACCCAGCATGCATTTTAATCACCTTTCTGAAAGAGCAAACGGGGAACTCTCCAGGGCAGGTGTGGCAGTCATGTGCTGATTTTAATTTCATGATTGAGATGTGGGGGTGGAGTCTAGCCTGTTAATCTGGAGATAGCCATTGAGTAGCCAATGAGGCCTCCATGTGGGCAGGGCTTTCTCCTGACTTCTGGGAAATCTCGTGATGTTTCCCTTGTGAAGATGAGAAGCTGTCTCCCTGGTTGTTGGGAGTAGTCTCAGAGACGATGAATCACGGACAAGACAAGATGGCAGAGTCTGAGAAGCCAGAGTAAAAGCTACATAGCTCTGCCCTGATGGGTCCAGACCTCTGAAGCTGGAGAGGCCACGTGGGGCCCCCTGTCAGTGATGAGTTGCTTCTGCCACCACTGGATGATGTTGATGGACCCTGAGCCCTGGAAGCGGGAGACCCCTTCCAGTGCTGGGATTCTGCACCCACTGGCCCGTGACTTTGTGAGTTGGAAAGAGATGTTATAGACTGGTATCAGGCATATGGGCTAATATCAGACTTATGACTTTGAACTGGACTGGGTTGGGATGCTTTCTCAGTGTTCCATTCCTTTTTTATATAAACCATTCCCTTATATCCGATGCGTGTCTATAAATTTGTTCCTTTAGTCTACCTGGATTAACACAGCAAGTCAGGACAGGAGACTTTTCGGTCCCTGGAAGGCAGAGCTACTCAGACCTCACCAATTGGCCTTTCTAGACCGTTGGAGATTTCTCCAGGGACAAGGAAAGGTCTCGCAGCATATAAGAGCATGGTCTTTTGAGGAGTATATCAGAGATGAGTATAGTGCTTCAGGTCTTGTCTGCCTTCTCTGAGAGCCCCAGGTTGGCCAAGCCCGTGGCATGGTCTATATAGATCATGTTGCTCAGTTCATGGATAAACTGGCAGAGCTCAAGGCAGCCACAGGGACTTAGGCACCTAGACTTTTTTCTCTTTGGGGGCTCCATGGGAGCTCTTTAGGTTTAGGGTTCTCAGTTTAGGGTTTCAGTTTAGGGCAGGGCAGAACAGCCGTGTGGCCCCTAAGACTGTCACTCTCTTAAGGGAGTAGAAAACCTCCCCTTTCTCCCACAGAGCCTCTGGTGTTTCCCAGTCACTGACCTTGTGGTTAGCAACCCAGTTCATAACCAGAGCTCCCAAGGATATCAGAGATTCCTCCAGTCTGCATCCGAAATAGCAGCTGTTGACAAAGTCTATATTTTAACCAGGGGGGGGGGTGGTGTATAATGTAAAACATGATTTCACAATCAAATGGAATGCAGAGTTTCTGGAATCATGTGACTGGATGAAATCCCCCCCCACACACACACACCCCACCAAATAATTACCCCAGGATAGGGTCCTTATCAGTCAGGATAGACCCAATGACAGTAGGTTTGGGGGCCAGTCATCATTCAAATAATCACGAAAGGCCAAATGTGAACCAAATATTCTTAACCAAAAATATCCATTAATGTCTTCTTTAAACCAAACAACAATGCCGTCAGGTTATTACCAGCAATTATCCACCTTGAGCATTGTACAAGGGAGCTTCAAAAAGTTGGTGAGGAAACAGAATTGAGAGACAATGGGGTTTTTCCAAGAAATTTTTGAACCTCCTTATAAGGAATCTAATGCATAGTGCCTACCTGAAAGGTTGAATAGGACGCCGAGAAGGCAGGGAGTCCATGCCCATGGAGGAGGAGCGCTGGATGAAGGGCGAGAATGTTGCACAACTTGAAGAGTGTCATCAGCCCCGCACAATTGCACATTTAGAATTGTTGGATTGCTGTCTGTCTTCCGGTGCATATTTTCAATGGCAATACAAGCACACCCAACAGAGCACAGTCCTACTCTGACACAGGCCATTAACATGACTTGAAGTAGCCAACAATTATTTTCTTTCTATATTGGTTCTTGAACAGCTAGTGCCCTCCTTTCCTTTGCCACCTCAAATATTTTGTCTGGAGATCTACACACGTATTGGTTAGCTGGGTGGACTGAGGTGTACAAACATAATGAGAAAAACCTTTATTTTGCTTGAGTTTCATAACTCCTCCTCCTTCAGGGATTTTCTCACTGGATGTGTTTCCTAAATACCATATTGGATCTTCATACCTCCTGGCACAAAGATGTTCAGCTAGTGATTCACTGTGAGCATTCAGCCCTTTGACATTTCCCACTAGACAACTGCAAGACACTCTGTCTTCGAACGTAGGATTTGGGGAGGTAAGTTGTGGTCATGTCTCTTGCCTTCTTCAACTGGTCTTCCTAAATTTTTCTCCTACTTTAATCTTCCACAGCTGATACTTCAGGGACCCTGCGCTCTGGTGCTGTGAAACAAGCAGACTCTTTTATACCCTGTCTTGACAAGGATTCATCCTTAATGCTGCTTCACGCTCACTCTCTGCCTGGCAATGTCCCGCTCACTCAACAGCCCAACCCCAAGGTCTTCACCACGATGCCTCTGTTTCTCTGCCTTTGTCTGGGGCCCTTTGTGGTAGCAAATTTCACATAAAATTGTTCTTGTTTGTTTAGACGTCTGTCTCCCTAACGGAACTAGCTATTTCTCAAGAGCGATGTCTGTGTAATGTCTGTCACCCAAGAGACAGCCAATCACCACGTGCTAAGCTACAGGAATGAAAACAGATGACAAGACTATGGTTGTTATACGTTGGTTTTTTTTTTTTAATAGGGATCATGGTAAACACGTCAGCTTTATGACGTCATAAGTCTTGTACTATTTTATTTTTGTTCTTTACCGTTTGCCTGGGCACCACACAGCTCTGTATTTACTATAATGACTCCATTCCTGCGTTGAAGACTAGAGGGGAACTTACACGTAGAAATTTCAGAAGCATTGGTGCCACAGACAAGAAAATACTATAACCCACTCTGCTTTCACTCAGCCCATTTGACAGGCTATTTCAAGGCTAGCCTCGGCCTTTATTCAGTCAAACCTTATTCTGTCTAAATTGGAAAGTTTCCTGAATGTGTCTGAAGCCCAGATGTCAGTCCAATGTTGGAGATTGATAGCATGTCACACACAGAATAGCTAAACTTACCGAAGGTAATAGACTCTGGGGCTTACTTATCATCATTATGTTTTATAGCGCTGTATCCTCAAATAGCACCTCTCCTAACAAATTCAAGATGCACACCAGATAACTAAGATGTCAGAGATGCTGTTAAAATACTAGTAGCATGTTTTCTACTGTCTCGCGAGCAGCTAGTTAAGGGATAATCATTTTTTTGTTGTGAACTTGTGGTTCCAGAAAAGGGCTCTTTCAGGCTCTCGTCTAATATTGCAAGTCTTATGGTGGCCAGAGACTAGGTCTAGCTTGTGCTTCCCAGATGACAGGATTCCAACATCTTAGCTCTGTGTTTGTGTGAATGCACATGGGGCTTACTTAGATTAAATTATTCCAAATATTATGATAACACATACAAGTGAAATCAGAGTTTACACATTGATTTTTTTTTATCTTTATTTGGGGATTTTCCTCTTTTGACTTTTTCGTACAATTACTTGATGGCTTGAAAGAACACACTTGTGTGCAATTTCAATCATTTCAAATCGGTTGAGATTTACTTTATGACCTGAAATGTCTTGGTGAGTGTTCCATTTCCGTATCAAAAAAATGTATATTCTGCTGCTACTAGGTGGATTGTCAATTAGAGCATCTCTGTCAATCCCTTTTGTCAAGGGTCTACCTCTTTGTTGCTGACCCTCCACTGTAGTAAGCATGATGTCCTTCTCCAGGGATTGGACTCTTAATTGATACAGTGCTTCTCTTGATCACTGGTGATTTTCTCTGCAGTCTACTTTTTCCACATTTGTAATATGTGTTCACACAGACTTTCTCGTTTTTCATTAAGTATTTTATTTAGAGATACCGAGGGATGTGCCATATGCTTGTAAGAGATAACACAAAGAAATTTTATATCTCCTTCACATAATGTTCTTCAATGGTAACATCTCTATAGCCTTCACATAATGTTCTTAATCGGTAATATCATTGGTAACATTAGACTGTAACACAAATCATTATCCAGATATCCCCATATCCCCATATTCACACATCTCCAGGCCATCTTTCTTCTACTTTCCCTTAACCCTGCCTCCCACCCCCCTTATGTGCAATTTTGCCACATTTTCCAGGAGTCCCCACCACAATCCCAATAAATATCTGTTCCATCAAAATAAAGATCTCTTGTATCAAGCAATTTTAATCACCCCCACCTTCACTCATGCAGTCTCTGACTCTCATCTTTTCACCGCATGATGGAGCTCATTTCTAGGCTTCTAGGTTCAGGCCTCAGAATACCACAGAGTACCAAGTAAACTCACCACCCGTTTAGTTGTCTTTGAATTTCAGCCATTTTCTATGATATTCCTGTTGCTATGAACTCTTCCTGCTCTTCCCTATTGCGGGTTTAGGTTTTATAGTTATGTCCAATGGGAAAGATGGGGAGAATCAGAAGTCGGACCTAATCCATTCTTACCAAAGATCCGAATGCCCTGCCATCAAATCCGTGCTGACTCTTAGTGACCCCCTGTGGGTTTCCAACACTGGAGCAGAAAGCCCAGTCTTACTTCCATGGAGCACTGGTGGTTTCAAACTGCCAGCCATGGAGAGTGCAACTCAGTGCGAAACCACTACACCATCAGGGCTCCAAGTCACAAAATTCTATTTTTACAAGGCAGTGGATCTCATCTAAAAATGTCACGCATGTGAATTTGTAGGGACTACCATTGTGGAGAAAAGGCACAGATCCGGACAGTGTCACTTTCTGTTGCACATAAGGTCACTATGGATCAGAATCCCCTCGATGGCACTGAGCAACACCAACATAGTAATTTCTATTCCTGTTCATGAGTCCTCCATGTTTTCAAGTACTCCAGATGGTCATGAAATACAGTTAGGGTTTCTGTGTATGGAACTATGATAAAGAATTTAATGGCAGCACATAGTACAAATAGGCTTGATACAATTGATATATGGAATAAGAGGCCCCAAGAAAATTACTTTTAAAAAAAGAATCTAGCTGAAGTCACTGACAATGAAAAACAAGGAGATCATATATAGAATGATGATTTTGATCAGCTTAATTTAAAAGTCAGGCTGATCCTGCAGAGATTGGATAATTGTCTTCAATGCAAGAAGAGACATGCTGCATTTAATATGTCATTCCTGTTCTAGAGGATAATCCACTAGTGGATGGCTCTGTCAAAAGATGAAGAGGAAAACGTGAATTTTTCTACTTGATTGTGTTCCACATGCATGGCAGTTAACTGCGCGGAAACTCATAATCATGGTCAAAAATAGCCTAAAATTATTGCTGGTCTTGTTAGGAAACCTCCTTTTATGAAAAACCAAAAAAGAAACCCAAACCCTTTGCCCTTGAGCTTCTTGACTTCCTGTTAGACCAAAGGATCTTGGTGACACTTGGTCACAATTCTATAAAAGGAACCAAACACTGGCTTTGATTTTTAAGAGCAGGAAATAATAATTTATAAATTAGCAAGGGTTCATGAGGGAGGGGAGAGAGCATGGAGGGGAGGGGAAATATGAAAGTAGAAAGCAAATGCTTTGCGAGTGATGATGGCAACAAATGTGCACATGCGCTTGACACAATGCATGTAAGTGTGGATTGTGATAAGAGTTGTTGAGCCCCAAATAAAATGACTTAAAAATAATAAACTTTGATAAAACTACATTAGGAAGATGGAAGTGGAGTAATAT
>PVJH01003209.1:28940-147551 GCA_004026705.1 Nesogale talazaci
CCCCTCTGACCATAGAGCACGGCTGTGACTAACCATGACTATGGAATGCTTTGGAAAGTTTGCTGCAGATGCACTGGGTTAAAATTTAACACCTCAGTGTTTATCTCCTGTTAGATCCATATAAATGTGTCCTAGTTTTTAATAGCTTTTCCTTCCTTTCGATTGAGGATTTTATCTTTTTTACTTTGTCATTGTTGTTAGTTTCTTTTTAAAAAAATGTTTCTTCTGTATATGAAATCCAGGATAGGTCAATCTATGGAGGTGGTGGTGCCTGCATTAATGAGGGAAGATTGAGGGGCCATGAGAAGCTCATAACCATGAAGACAAGAATGAAGAACCTGTTCGAAAGCGGATTTTGGCGATGATTGCACACGTCTTCTTGATGTGATTACACTATCAAAATGTATGATATGGGAGCTATATGCAAATACATTGCTGAAGAAAAAAGAAGTTCTGAATGGATATTAACATTTAATTTTAAATGGTAAGTCCAGACGTCTTGTGAAGCTAGTTGTGCCCAGTGGTTGTCAGTCTTTAACATTTTCTCCCAAGCCCAGCAGTTCAAAACCACCAGCGATTCGGATGGAAAGATGAGGCATTCTATCCCCATAAAGAGCTACAGTCTCAGAAACTCACAGAGGCAGTTCTACCCTGCCCTAGTGGCTCCCTATGTGCCAGAATCAGTTTGTTGGTAGTGAGTTCTTAGTGAAATCCATTTGTGGGTTTCATCTGCATTTCTTGCCTCATGCCTAAAGGAACTTGGTGGCTTTCCATATGCTTGGTGAACATTGAAATAGACTGTTTCCATGTCTCTAATTTAACTTTTGCCCATTTTCTTATAGGAACTTTTTTTTCTTCTTGCCTTGTAAGAGTTCTTTGGTTCTTTGGAAATCAGCCCTGTAACAGCTGTGTGTGCGGCAAATGTTTCCCCCCACTCAGTGATTTGCCATTTTGTTCTCAAAATGGTGCCTTTTGATGGACAGAAGATATTAATATTAAAGTCGTCATATTGATCAGCTATTTTCCTTTCTGATTCTTGTTATTTGTATTTTATTGAATCATCTTTGTTTCTGTGCCCAGATCATGTTACTTTCTAAAATATTGATTGTTTTATTTTTCTCTTACAGATAGAGCCTCTAGGAATTCCACTTGGAATTGGCTTTCATGTATCCTGCTTAATAAAAGACCAGTACTTTACATTTCCCAATATTTGTTGTGGATGTAAACATTGAACCCCCAAGTCATTGAAAAACCTTCAATATCACGAGCTTCATAATCAAATGCCCATATTCATGGGCTCATTCTCAACACTCTCCTGGTAAAATGCAAGCTTTTTCTTACATGATCATCCGGGACTAACTTCTCCCTCCGCTGATTGCCAACATGAACGGACATGGCAGCCATGCCTTCTAAGATGTACATGGAAACACATACCTCTCCAGCCAGAAACATGCACTGGTGTCGGGTATCTCTAGTCCTTTTATGAACTGGGCATACAGAACTCATCCCTATGCTTGATTACAGCTCACATGCTGAGCATACCCTAATTCTACGTTTGGAAACCCTCTGGTTATCTTGTCTATGACAAAGCATCAGTGCTTCTTTCCTCTTCTCGCCTTGAATAAAACGGTGGAAAAGAAACTTTCACGAACAAATTGTTCTGAGCACACTAGAAAACTTCATGAAAATTGTTTTGAGTTTGCCACGTTTCAAGAGTAATTAGGAACAATTAAAAAGGGAAAGATGGATAGACCTTACACATAGTACTTTTAAAAGAAGCATTAACATCTTCAAACTCTGCACTTGTGAACATGTGCTCTGGCATATCTTTGCTAAAGGTTAACTAAATTGTTTAGACGTTTCTAATGGCTGGACATCTGTTTGCAGTATACAGCTTATTAATGTGCTCCGTTTCTGGTGAAATTTTCTGTAATTACTTTTTTATGAGCTGAGAGTGGCTTTTTTTCTAAAGAATGTTGCTAAGAGAAATTCTTAACAGCCCAGAGAGCTAGCAATATCAATCTATAACAGAAAAATAGAAATGTTGATTTCTCTGCAGTACAATGAAACGGGTCCTAGAACTGCTCTCAGTATTACACTGGTGAGTTTTGAAGCCATGTTCTCTTTCACTTTTCTCTGACAGCTAGTCAACAAAACTAGGAAGATCGATTTCTGGATCCAAGAAGTTCGCTTCACAGGGTTCTTGGGGTCCAGAGGATGCGCTCCACTTCTGACTCTGGGCAGTAGGAAGGTTCCCCCATTCTGCTTCCAGGATAGCAATCACAAGGTATCCTCTTAATGGTTATTCCCTGTTAACTTTTCTGGCCCACGCAGGAAAGCGTCATTTGGTGGGAGGTAATGAGAATTTGGCTTGAAGAACAAAGTTAAATCATTCACAGCCCTACCCTGGTTAGATATTCAAGATCCCAAAGTTTCAACCAGTGTGCAAGCAGAATCAGGGCTTTTATTATTGAACTGTACTCACAGGAACTTGAAGCTATGCCATTGTGCTGTAAACTGGAGGGCTCTTTGTGGTTCATATCAGGACTGCAGAAGCATAGCAGTATATAAATTATTTTGCTGTATATAAATTGGTAGACCCCATGTCCCACCAAGGAGTACTAAATTGGCATCTTTACTTAATCACCACATTTCTGTTCACTGCAGAGCATGGTTGAATTGGTTGAATTGATTTTGATGTCTCTCATCTCATTTTTTTTTCACTATTTAACAACTTCTATCTCATTTTCGTTCCCTAGACCCCATCTCATTTTCCATATAATAGTCTCCGTTGTCCTTCATCACTACTCTTCTTTGTCTCACACCACCCATCTGCAAAGGCCCATGTCCTTCAGTATCTCTGACCTTGAAGCTCTCACCTTTTACTTGAGTACTCACTCAATTTGTAGTCTATGTCTGACATTTTGTCACATAGGTCTCCTCTGGCTTCTATATTTTGAATATTTTCTGTTTGCAATTTCCAAACCCTAGATTTCAGGTTGCTCAGCAACGATGATCATGTGTCATTCATTTCAAAGATCCATGAATCTGCTTTAGGGATCTTCATTCTGTTGCAACATTTCATTGTCAGTCTTGTCTTAAATTAGCTCTCCCTAAGAAGGGTGATTGCACAGCAGATTGACCCCGTTCTGCACAAGATGAATTGACACAGTGATTGTAGCAGTGAACTTTGACACAGCAGCTGTGAGGTGGGCTGTGGCCTGGACAGTGCTTTGTTCTGTAGAATCCAGGCCTGCTGTGAAATAGCACCAACCCAACAGCACCTAAAAGCGAATATGATTTCATAGACTCAGATTCCCATGTATGGTATCTAGTCCCATTTTTGTCATATATATATATATATATATATATATATATATATGAAGCTTACTATATTCCTTTGGACAGTATACATTGATTTTTATTGGTCTTTCCTTTATAGATGAAAGCTGAAGTTTTAAATAGAAAAATATTGAATCTCCCCATTACTATGCATTTATTGAAATCTTCTTTAGCTTTCCGCACAATTGTATTCTGGATTTCTTTCTAGAAACCATATGATTTTATTACAATATGACTATACTATTTTAAAATATTTTCTGAATGCTTTTTAGTGGCTTCTAGCAACACTTCTGGTGTTTTAATGTTCATGAATACTTAGGAATCTTGTAAAAGTCTTCTTAGATTTATTACTTGCTAGATTCTAATGAATTTGCTAATGTGTAACAACCAATAAGAAGGCTTTGCATTTTTTTAATTTTCAAAAATTTACCTACTTCTCATGATTACTTTATTTTATTGCATACCTGATTGCCTAGGTGGCCAACTACATCCTTTCTTGTGGTAGTTACATAATTTCATGTCAACTTGATAAAGGGTATGTAGGGGTGAAGTTTAGCCTGTCAATCAGGTAACAAGTTAACACTGACCAGGAGGTTTCTGGAAATTTCCTCTTTTTCTCCCTGGAGGCAGGACACACTCTCTGCTTCACATTCCTGTGGACAAGTCACATGTAGCCATGCTGATGTCAGCCAGAGCCCTGGAGATGTTTCCACTGCCACTGGATCCACAAGACTTTCCACCCACTGGCCTATGACCTTCCTGCATTTCCCATCATTGCATGTGCTTTGTGAATCTGAAGAGGGATTTACACATCAGAAATGGACATATGGGTTAATACTGGACTTAAGAACTTGATCTGGTCTGGGTTGGGGTATTTTCTTAATATACAATTGCTATTTGACATAAATTTCTCTCTTGCACACTATGAGTGTCTCTAGACTTGTTTCCCTAATCATCCTGGACTAACACATTTCCCATGAGGCCAGAAGGACTGGAAGGTGCCTTGCTAACATGAGAAAACATTTTTCAATGATTCTATGGAAGAATCTTGAACAAAAAGCAAAAAAGTGCAGAACAGAATTTGAAAATCCTCATAGACTCCACTTACTGAATCATGAATGTTGGAAGAACCCCAAGAACTAAGTACTCCGACATAGTCTTTATACCTTCAACCAATTCTATCTCTTGAAATCTTAAGTCCAAACCACAGTCCCAATGGCTAGTAAAAAATAAATAAATGCCAGTCATGAGCATTCTGGCCTCTTAAAAATATCAAGATGAAAAAAAAAATCAAGATAAAAAAATCAAGATGGGGGTCAAATTGCCAAGAACAAGTTGAGAGATTACATAGCAGTCTTCAAAGTCAGCAACTTTATATTAATTGAGAAGGAACAACTGGGAAAGGAAGCAGGTGAAAGGCTGGTTGTACAGCTCAAAGGATATAATCAGTAACTGGTGAATTGTATTTTCTCAACTACAAATTAATTAAAATAATTCATTAAAGTGGAAACCCTCGATTTTTTTCCTCTGGCTATTTAGAGCTTCATCCATAATAAGCATGTTCATCATAGATTTTAGTCTTATGGTAAATTTGAAATATATCTTATATATCTTGAGACAGAAAAGCACATACATTCACTGGAAAGTCATGTGTCTTCCCTAAAATTTCTATTTCTGAAGATAAATACCACCACTCATAGGTTGTTTCTTTCCTTCTCCTAAAGATTGATGCCATTTGTGAATAGGTTAGTTTGCATGTTTTAATCTCTGGGGTAGCAGTTAGGCACCTGCCATCATCACTGCTTTTTTCTTTCATTAACCTTGTCATCTAAAAATCTTTCAAAGAAGAGAGAACAACTTTCACTTAATCATTTCCTAAGTTATACTTTTTGTCTCTTACTGTTGTCTTTTTTACCTTAAGTTGAGTCATGGAATCCTGTTCAGTTGTCTTCTCATACAATTTTAGAAATATATTTTTATTTTTCATCTTCACAGCATTTTGAGCAAAAGGCATTTATGGTATGGGTTTTATGTAATGTAGTAGAGAAATGGTTTTATTGCTTTACATGCATTTAACAGGAATAAGCACCACATGTTGGCTGGAGGTTTTTATGTGTATTTGTCAGAAGATTTACACTAGGTCTTGATGAATAGTATTCAATGAAGCTGTGTTAACATCTTAGACAAGAGGTTTGGATTTGCCATCTTCTCTTCCTAAGTATGCTAGTGGTGCTTTATGTTTTTAAGACCATGTTATATATGGGTAACCAAATCACTGGATGGTTTTATCTGCCTGATTTCTTATAATATTGTATAAACCATTTGTATAACTCAATAATTGTTTTTACCTTAAAGTTAATTCACCTTATTTATTTGTTTGTTTGTTTATTTGATCTGCTCTTACTTAGCATTTACTTGGCGTATCTTTTCTAATCTGTCCTCCTTTGCCTGGGACTTCTTTAGGTTTCTCTTTGTCCAGCTTCCATCAGCTGATTTCTTTTAGCAGGCACTGTTTGAAGAAGAATGAATGAGTGAATGAGTTTGAGCAATGGAGCTGGTGAAGAATATAAAAAACACAGTCACTATCGGAAGAACAAACAAATCTCTTTTGGAGAAGTACAGCTAGAGAGAATGATGGTGAGGCTTTTTCTCAGGTCCTTAGGACACGATGTCAGGAGAGCCTAGTCCCTGGAGAAGGGCATCATGCTTGGTAAAGTTGAAGGTCAGTGAACAGAAGGATAACACTTGGCCAGAGACGGATTGATACAGTGGCTGCAACAATAAGCTCAAACATAAGAATGTTTGTGAGGACGGTGATGGGTGGTTAAATTTTCCCTGTGTTGTACACACCATCAGAAAAGGAATCAGTCTGCACTGGATGCCACCGAACACCACTCCCACCATTCCGATTATATTTTCACTCATATACAGCTGATTTTATTTAGGTTGGGGGTACTCTCTATGTTTTATCTTTTTCTGGCTTGATTCATAAAATGCCCTGTTTTTTCTCCCTCCCTTTAGATTGGAAGATAGAGATTAAATTTCTAATATATTTAGTGATCATTTTAAAAGGTGTAATATGCCATACATTATTTAACTACAAGAATTCCAGTAATATCTATTCTTAATCAGATGTCCTCTGCTAACTCTGTGTCCTCCTGAATGTATTTTCTCACCTGCTCTTGTGACTTATCGATTGTATCCACTCAGCAATTAATGCATGCTATTGTTGTCATTGCAGGATTGCGTCTATAATCGTATTCATGTTGCATCATTCTGCTTCTTGTGTGCTGCTCAGTTTGCCCTTGTCTCTGTCAAGTTGATATTGTGTTGCCTTTCCCTTCACCCAAGTTAACACATGTTCTCGACTGAGTCAATGACTTATCCTTCTGCCCTTTTCCTCCCCTGACAAACCCCAAATAATATTTCTCTGTATAAACTTTGTGCAACCCTTTTTGCCATAGTGATCTCATGTGTTGTCCTTTTGTGATGAGCTAATTCCATGCTGCACAATGTTTCTAGATTGGCTCATGATATGGACTATTTCACATATTTGTTACCTTTTAAACGTTGCATAACATTACATTGTGTGTATGTACCCTAGCTTGTTTGTCCATTCCACCTATGATAGATGTTCCAATCTATTGATGGATAGATAGAAGATAGATCCCTACCATCTGGGGTATTGTGAAATTTGCTGTAACGAGCATGCATAAGACATGGCTATCGGGTGTGCAGAGTCTGCAGTGGTGGAATTGCTGGTTTGGATCATATTTCTCTCTCCGTGATTTCAAGCAGCACTAGATTAATTCCTCTGGTGGTTGCATCATTTTACATCCCCACCAGCACGTGGTGTCTGTGCATTCTGGTCTCTCTATCCTCTCCTATGACTTCTCTAACTTGGTCTTTCAATCAAAGTGATGCTTCTAAGTAACTTCGGTGTTCTGACGATTTAGCACTGATGGCAGTGGGTCGCTGATTATTATCTAATGTTGTCATGAATCATGCATTCATATTATATTGGTTCAATATACCACCATGTATATATCCGTTTGTTTATCTGTGGACTTTTGTGTGATTTCCATTATTTTTGCTATTCATAGCAGTGCTGATATGAACATTTTTATAGCAATGGTTATATGTGACCAGGAGCTTCCCACGGAAACTGGGTTGTGGGTATTGCCCTTGGATCCATCAGGTATAACTCCACTGGCTTACAACCCAGGGTTCCAGCAGACCAACAACCTAGCCCTTTTGCCAGTTGCTGTTTCTATTATAATGACTCCGATGCATTTAGAAGAATGTGCCACCTAACTTTCAACCTGAAGTCAAGACCATCATATGAAGTGTCCTTTGAATATAGATAGAATACAGCTCACCTCCTCCACCTTGGACAGCTAACCATGAGGCCAGCAGTTTTCATCCACCAGTTGCTTCAAGGAAAAAAGATGGGACTTTTAGGAAGCGATGGAAATTGAAGCGAAGAAGCTTTACTATTCTGACTTTTCTGTGTATCAGTCACTTTCAAATGAGGGCCGTTTGTTCCTCTGTGGGACCTATGAAAATGGCTAGAGGCAGTTAGTGCTGATGTTCAGGAACAGGTAAGGAATACGTTGCTGTTGTGTTCCACTCAAAACTCCCCCTACCCCCCACCCTGCCCCGACACATCCACACACACACACACACACCATGTCTTTGGAAGTATGCTTTTTGAAATGGCCAGCTAGTAGAGCTAATTAAAATTTGTGTGCCTGCATTCTAAGAAGTGTTCAATTAGTATGAAATACAAGATTAATTATCAAGAAGTAACATGTACTGATATGCTTGCCACCCGATAAGAGAATCAGGATTCATTTCTATGTGTGCCCATCATTAGAATTCTCTCTTGAAGTGTTGCTGTTGTAGCTGTCAGGTGCTGTTGAGTCTGTTTCACTTCGTTGCCACCCTGTGTACCACTGACCGAGACCCTGTCTGCTCCTGTGCCATCCCCGCAAGGCTGTGAGGAGTCGGTTCACTGCTGCAGCCACTGGGCCCAGGCCACCTCATTCAGCGTCTTCCTCTTTTCTGCTGACCTGCTGCCAAACATGATGGTTTACTCCTGGGGCTACTTGCTCTCAGTAACACATCCAAAGCCGATGAGATGAAGCCTCGCCCTCTCCTCTTCTCAGAAGCACCCTTTCTGATCTTCTTCCCAGAAAGATGTGCTTGTTCTTCTTGCAATTCTTGGTGTATCCAATCATCTTTCCCATCGTCCAAAGACATCAACCCTATGTTGGTTTTCCTCATTTAGTGTCCAGCTCACTCACATTACTCTGAGGTGATTGAAAACCCCTATAAATAGGATGCTGTCCACCTGGGTGGGAGTGCTGCATTGAGTCACCTGACAGGGGCCCCAGGGGCACAGCGATTAAACACGCAGCTCAAAATGGAAAGGTTGGCAGGCTAAACCCATCAACCACAGTTCTGTTCTGCCTTCAGGAGTCGGAAACAAACAGAGGCCTGTGGGTTCATGGTGCTGCGCTTCTTCTGGTTTAGGCATTCGGCTGTGAAGCCCCAGGTGGGTGATTCCATTGGAGAAAGAGAAAGTGGCCTGCTTCTGCAAAGATGCGCAATTTTGCAAAGCCATTGTTCTGCTCTGTCCCCAGGGTCACTGGACTGTTGTTTGGGTCTCTTCCCAGCTATGTCAACATTTGACCAGACCTGAGGAGGAAAAGGCAGTGTGGTGCACAACAGGCGGAGTAGGGAGAGGATTTGCTCCTGGACTCTCATGGAACTTTAGGAACACATCCACACACCTCCCACGAGTTGCTTGGCCTCCACTCAGCAATAAAGGAACCAGCTAGAAGAGAGTAAATCAAAAAGCCTTCGGGTTGATTCCCTTTCTTTCTGTTCCAAGTCTCTCCTTAGCCACAAAGTATTGACTCCCAATGGAAGGTCTGACAAAAGATGCCAGAGGTGGGGGGTGGAGAGGAGGTAAGAGCAGATAACAGCTGAAGGTAATCAGCATTTTATTACCATCCTCAGGAAGTAGGGAGAAGGGGGAAAAGTAGGTGGGAGCAAGGAAAGTTAATTATGTGGGGTTACTTGACAGGATATGACTAAATACAAACAGACAGAAGAAACACATTTTAAAGCAGGGTAGGAAATCTCAAGTTACTTCTCTGTGTGTATTCAAACCCCCCAAAGCAAATTCTGAAAATAGCAGTTTAAACAAAAGCTATCTTATCAGATAAAAGCGTTTCAAACACAAAGGGAAATTTCTATATTGGGCTGGCAATCTTAAATGGATTTTGTTGCTAGCCCTGCAAATTTAATTGTGGGGAAAACCCCTCAGATGTCTAAATTTATCTTATAAATGTTTTGAATTGTTTCGGACCTGGCATTGCTGATCTATAAAGGTGGTGGTGGTGATGGTAGTGTGTGTGTGTATGTGTATGTGTGCATTTTGTGGTAGAATATTATGTATTAACAAAATTAAAATAACGTGTGTGTTCCTTTTCAATATTTAAGGCTTTTAAATGAGGACAGTATGCTCTTTAATATTTCCAGCACAAAGTTATATCAGCAGGCCACAAAGGAATAGAGAACTATATCTTTCTGTTTATTTCCCCTATAAATATCTTTATATTAATTTGAATTATTCTCATGATTATTGCACTGTCATTTAGTAGAACTTCCCAATAGTTGATCAAAGTTTGTAAAGCTTGTGTGGAATAGCGAGGTATATTTGGAAGACTTTTTCTTTGTGAAGGAGGTCATTGAGTAGCAGAGACGTTTGTCTACCCTTAGTTACTTCTGGATCTTTAAAGGTCTACCGCTGAGAACAGCCATCATTTCAGACTAAGAAGGCACAGGCAAGAGTGTTGGGTGAATAGTGCAGCCCTTTTAAATAGTTTTTTCTCTGTATGTACACATATGCCTATCATCTACCATCTATCTATCTACCATCTATCTATCTACCATCTATCTATCTACCATCTATCTATCTATCTATCTATCTATCTATCTATCTATCTATCTAATCTATCCATCTATCTACTTATCCTTTCCAAGAACGAGATGGCTGTTTCTCTCCAAGGTCTCCTTCATGGGATTCACGAAGGATACAGGTTGAGTAGTTGAGATATTAAAAAGGCCTTGTCTCTAGGAATCCGGTCCCTGTGAATGTGAAACTGCACAGTGCGTGGATAAAGTTACACATTCCACAGCAGTTCAAAGGAAAAGCAATATTTTTAAAACATAAATGGAGCTCAAAGTCTGCATTCCTTCTAAAAAGCCAACACCTGTGGAAGGAATGCAGGGTTATTTTCCTGTAACCTTCCGCTCCAAAGCTCGTCTGGGTGCTTCGGATGTCATGGTCGTCGGTGGCTGAATTTCAGAACACCTCTCTCCGTGATAGGATCTCCCCAGGCAGTACCTGGCCTGTCTTTTGTTAGAAAAGTGGCATTGAGCCACAGGCAGGAACAGTCAAGAGATTGCACCCTAACTCTTGCTTTTGAAGAACTGGCATTGTTTGCCTCTAGGTCACACGGTGATGAGTAATATAATGAGCCGTCACCAGGCTAAGGAATCAGGCCAGTCCTGGGAAACTCATGACATGTAGTGTTCATGCACTTAGGGGCTGAGTTCTCAGTGAGGGGTGATAGATACAGACATCACGATGTTCCAGACGGATTCTCATCCTGCATAAATAATTCTTTGGGATTGAATATGCCATCTTGAGTGGTAGCTTTCTCTTTGAGGCCACTCACATGAGCTCAGCAATTTATTGTGGTGGAAGGACGCATACCCTTTTCCATCTCAGGAGGAAAGAGATACCAATAGAGTATTCTTTACCAAGAAGCAGTTCATAAAACTCAACACTTTTGGTGGGAAGCATTCACTTGTTTACTGAGGGGGTATTTCTTCATTGTTTCCACCACTGCTAATGGAGAAGTTGGATACGAACCTGTCCACAGGTGTCTTGGGGAAAAATGGCTGGCACGCTGCAGTGAACCTCCGAACAGCCCCCAGGCCACAGTTCCATTCTGCCATGGATGAGGTCACTGTGAATCAGAATTTACTGCCAAAGAAACTGCTAAGGTCTATGTGGGAGGAGCCATTGCGTATGTGGGGAATATAACAGTGAACCATGGCAGTCATCCACCCCTCTTCTGAAAGGTCTGGGTTGACTGCCATAGGTCACACATGTCCTGCAAACTCGTTTCTGTGACCTTGCTGAAGGACCCATTTTCCTGCATACAAATTAAACGTTTTTATGTATTTATTATCCTCCGATGACTCACACGCTCTTGCTCAGGACTAAGACCTCCATGGGGCTGCACTATTATTGCTAAATGCCCACCCCCGTGCCCTAACTCAGTGCCCTAGTGCAATGACTGAGTGTAGGGTGAGTGAGTAGATCCAATTAGATTAGGTGGTTATATTCAGACAGGATCATGAATTTGATTTGCAAATGGACTCCTGGCCTTTGCAGTGTTTATACCACAGTGTGCACCACAAACTTATTTGACAGCCTTACTCTATGCATGCACTTTCCTCAGACTGAAGGTTAACTTTAAAGAGAGAGCCAGGGTTTCCCATAACTGTTGGGGACATTTCAGCAGTTCTGAAGCCTGGTCTAAATACAAGCAATGGTCACAATTAGTCTCCCTGGGTTAATGGTAGGCCTGGGCTATTTTTAGACTCATCTTTAGTACTAGCAGGCAAAGCTGTACTTAGTTGCCTAGGGTAGATGTCCCATGGCTCACTCATATTATTTGAATTGGTGATAGATTCACTCACTGAGTGTACCATCAATTTTTGTAAATAAAGTTTTATTGGTACACAGGTCTTCCCACTTAAGGACTGCCTTCGCACGTTTCAGCAGCACTAATTGAGGGTGGCTCACAAAGCCAAACATATTTACTGTCCGGAAGAACAACAAACATTTGCTCACCTTTGGTTGATTTTAAAAAATTTCAAGCCCTAAACCCTAAATTTGAGCTTGCACATGGGATGATATTCTATGTTTCTGCCCAGTAAACAGTATATTTGCTATTCATAAAAAATAGGCCCATTACTTTGTCACTCTTTGGATTCCAAGCTATTAAGGTAGCAGACCTGGCTAATTATACGCATCACTGATGGTGCTCTTTTGAGGGTTTGTAGTTACCATTGGCTGGACACATTGGCAACCTTACTTTGCCCTAAATTATTGCTAAAGCATTTCTATTCTCTTAAAGAATAGGCTCCCAGGAGCCCAGACACTTAAGTTTCTGCACATTCCAGCAGTGAGGAGAGATTAGACAAAGATTTCATAGACATGTAAGCACTTGGAGACATATTTATAACCTTCCCTCACTGTCTTCCTGTGCGAGAAACATTCAGGCTGACCAGTTGTGCTTCTTGTCTAAACTGGTGGAACAATTAGAGTGAATCTGGAGATCTGGCTGTCCATCGAAGGATCCAGACCCAAGGTACCTGCCTGCCAGGTAGTCAGTTCTGATTCTCAGCGACTGACAAAAGTTTCTGCAGGTGTAAATCTGTACTTGAGCAAAAGGCTTCCTCTTTCTTCCAGAGAGCAGCTGGTGGCCCCCACTGCAGCCTCAGTGGTCAGCACTCCAGTCTTTACCTAAGAGATGCAGGGAGAGAGACCGCAGCGACCCGTTGCCTTCATTCAGTTCTGAGGTCTGCTCACTCTCCATGTCTCAGAGGACAATTGTGATTCACAGAGTTTGCAGTGGCTGACTCTTTATAGAGCTATATTTCTGGGTCTTTTTTTTTTCTACTCTAAAATATAGGACTATTTTATTGCTTTGCAGGTATCCTATGTACTTTCCTATTCCATCATTTCTATTGTTGTTATCAGATGTTTTACTTCTATTAACCTTACAATGTATTGCTGTTATTTGTTTTAAAATTAAATTATATTTTAACAAAAATTTAAACCAAATAAAAAGTTTTTTTGGTAATTATTTGACTATTTATTCTTTTGTACACTTGTTTCTATTTTGTTATTCTTTTCCTTCATCCTGGCTTGCATTCTTAATTTCCTTTCCCCCCAACAAGTTCATTGGTATTTTATGAAAAAGTCCCAAATAGCTATAACCAAATGCAAAAAGTGTTCATTCAGCTATGTGCCATCACCATATGAAACATTCTGGTTACTTTTTACACCCTTAATATTAAAACCCTTAAAAATATAGTCTAAACTCATTCTCCCTTAAAATGAATAAAAATACAAAAGCAATGACATAACAGTAACTTTGGCAATTAATTGACAGTTTTGTGTTGACAATGCACTTGAGCACTTTGCCTTCTTGCAAGTAGTTTGACTTTCTTCAAACACCTGACCCTTCTTTTGAGCTGTCTTTCTTTGAAACTCACTGCCATTAAGTCTGAGCTGACTCACTGCAGCCTTACAGGACGGGTGAACTGCCTCGGTGGGGTTCCTAGACTGAAAATCTTTTCAGTGTAGAAAAGCCTGATATTTCTTCTATAGAGCAGTGGATGGTTTCAAACCTCTGGCCCCTGGGTTCATAGTCTATTGTCTAACCCACTGTACCACCAGGACACCTGCGTTTGTACTCAGAGAAGCTTTTTCACCATCAATAAAGTGTAAGGAGAGTCTGCTACCATGGCAGAGAACTGGCATGGTGTGATTCAGAAAGCAATTCCCTAAGGAGGAGAATGCCCTATCCTGATCCATCCCGAGAAAGATCATTTTCTCCAGCAAGGGCGAAGGTGAAGTGTGAACTGAACCGGGGGTGGGGAGAGGTTGTGCTTTGAGAAGGACCTCGGGGCAGCTGCTCAGACAAGGAAGGAATGGGAGGCCATGCCCACCCTTCACCCCCACCCATCAGTGGTCAGTGTGTAACTTCACCTCTGTCCCTGTTTCCCCCAGAAGCCAGGTCCAGTTTGAGAGAAAGGAGACAGTCTCCAGGAACTTGGCTTGTGGAAGACTGACTGCATCCATCAGCAGAATGTGGCCCATCAGGTCCCGGGGCTTGTGCGAGGCACACTCAGAGGGGGTGACTTCCTTCACACCAGACCGACCACAGGTTGGGGGTGTCCCCTTCCTCCTGAGCTAGTGCCCAGCCTGGCCTGGCCCAGCTGCTGGGCTGAGCTGCCTGCCTGGGCATTTCATCTAATCCTTTTCCTTCTTCCCTGGAGATTTTATAATTCATAGAGATAAATAAAGGCAGGAAATCTGTAATAAAAGTACTCACTTCCATTGATGCCAGATTAAAAGAAGAATTAAAAAAAAAAAGCACCCCCCTCCAAAACAAAACAAAACAAAAAACAGCCCACAAAGCAACACAGTCTGGTGGGAAGAGATCAAAGGGCAGCCTTCTGACTGGGCTGGCGGGGAGCTCTTTTCCCATGCAGTCCACATCCTGCCTGGGATGGCGGAGGCCGGCCCCAGGAGGAAGTGGTGTGCAGTTGACTGAAGCCAGGGCTGTTCTCAGGGAGGCCGCCTTCGTTCAAGGGCTCCGGGAGTGTGGCTGTAAGTATGGGAATGATAAGCACACATCTGCTTGTATTCATAAACACAGCTCTGGGAGGCCCCGTTTTAAATTACCACCCCCTAGCACTGCTCACCCTCCCCCATAATCCTATAAAGATGTCAGGTACCGATAAATCTCAGAGGGGTAGAGCCCTATCTGACAACAGGGGATCAAATGGCCAGAGAGGAGGGGGATTGGGTTGCAACAGGAATACCCTAATCTTGATCACATTGTGTTTCCTCTCCCAGAAAAGGGTGGAGGGATGGATTTGGGGGGCGGGAGGAGAATCTGCAATGGAGTTGCTGACACCATGTAAGGAAAACCTCGGGGGCTGTGATTCCCATTTGGAGGGTTCAGCAAAATTAAAAAAAAAAGAGGGGAAAAAACCAGAGCCTGCTAAACAAGCCTGCCACTGTCTAGGTGATCCTTCTCGCGTCTGCTCAGAGGATGGGGCAGCTGCTCTGGATGGGCAGCGTTAGTGTGTGGACCATTAGCCGAGTGTTGGCTGTGGTCTGCTCTCCAACGGTTAACCTGATGGACCAGTCCACACAAACCAGCGAGGTGACCACAGCAGCCACAGGAGGTTTGGGGGACCCTGGCCACCCCTGCCAGGCTTTCCTCTCTAGGGATGCCCATGACAGCTCTGAGGATTTGTGCTTCCTTTAGTCCCACAGTGCCACTGTAGATATACTTAGCAATTACAATGTGGGTTTGGGAATTTCCCAAGGATGGTCCTGGGCTTGTTTCCAAAATAACACCTTTCAAAGCATGCAGAGGCTTTTAGAAATTAGATGAGTGTGTGATATTTATAAAATGAATTACGCTGTGCTAACAGGGCCCAGGCAGATGGCTCGGATGTTGAAGCACATAACACCTTATGATTCATTGAGGTTAGGGGGTGGGAGGCTTGGGGAAAGTTGTGACTTTACAGCTCAGGTTGGAACTGCCAAAAGAATTAGACATGTCACAAAGTAGGTCAGGATTCAGGTAAAATGCATGTGTTGAAGTGGACAGGGCTGCATAGGTAAGGTGAGCCATCACATTGAAGAACACACTTGGTGAGCTTCTAAAGTGTGTTTGCCCGGGTGTGTTGAGAGATGCCAAGATGATACTTTATTGCTTTTGGCCTTCATGAATTCCAGCCTAGTGAAGGAGACGGAGGGATAACCAGATAATTGCAATACTGTGAGCTAAGTGCTAATGGAAGGAGAGGAGAGAGGGCGTAGCTGACAGAGCAAGATATCCAAGAGTCTGCAAAACACTGGGGATGGGCAGGGCTTCCCAGAGGAAGTGATGCTTGAGCGGTATTTGAAGAGAGAGCATGACTTTTGACCAGAGACCTGGGATGCTGTTTTTGCTTGGTTCTCCTTACTCTCCAAGCTCCTGCTGCCCCAGGCCCTTTGCACAAACAGTCCCGTCTGCTTGTAATCCTTCTTCTGTCCCTCTTCCCTGCTGAACTCCTTTTGATCCCAGATTCTTTGTGACTTCCTTGGGAAGTCTGAGTTCTGCACATCAAATACCTTCTATTATAAATGCTCCCTGGCTGAATGGCTCTTCCCTAAAGCAGACCTCGTGGTCACCTGTCTACACGTAGGGTGATTTGATACCCAGATTCCCCATGTGGCCCCGAAGTTTTCTTTCTTACTGTGGCAGTCACCTAATCTGGTGTCAATTTGAGGATGAAGAGTGTAGGGGTGGAGTCTAGTCTGCCAATCTGGAGATAGCCAATGAGACTTCTGTGTGGGCATGGCCTTCTCCTGAGAATTCTGGGAAATCCAGCCATATTTAACCCTAGGAGGTGAGAGGCTGTCTGCTCACTCACTTGGAGACTCTCCAGCCAATGTTTTTTTTTTTGTTTTTTCTTTTTTTTTGGGGGCGTGGGCATCACTGCACTTCGTGGTGGGAGTAGGAAGTCCAGCCCCACTGCTGGAATTGAACCTCCATCCCAGTGGGCCGCAGTCCCGCGCACAATCACTACGTCACTGGGGATCAACCCCCCCAGCCAATGTTTATAAGTACAAAAATACATGTCAGAGATCAACTTCTTATTGCATTGCCAAGATAAGAGAATTTAAGCTGAATATTGATTTTAAAAGTATAATAAAAGAGTTCTTTTGGGAGCAGAAGATTTATACCTTCCATAGAGATGCTAAAAAACAAAAAGTGTCATTAAATTATAGCACACTTGCAGGAAAAAAATTACTCAACATGATTGTGGAGCTGGATGGATATATCGTCACCATGTGAGACTTTGTGTATAAGGGACTGACCCCCAATTCAAAAAATGAATGTACTTTTCTGACTCTGAAATGTAATCATAGGTGTGCACAATGTATTAGAAATGGGAAAAATACAGAAGACTCTCCACTGCTCTTTTTTTTTTTAAATCATTTTATTTGGGTTGTGTGCAACTCTTAGCACAATCCATCCACCCATCCATCCATTGTGTCAAGCACTTCTGTACATTTGTTACCATCATCATTCTCAAAGCAATTGTTTTATTCTTGAGCCCTTGGTATCAGCTCCTCATTTTTCCCTCCCTTCCCATATGCCCTCCCTCATAAATCTTTGATAATTTATAAATTATTATTATTTTGTCACATCTTACACTGTCCAATATCTTTTTTCACCCACTCTTCTGTTGTCCATCCCCCAGGGAGGAGATTATATATAGAACTTTGTAATTAGTTCTCCCTTTCTACCCCACCTTTCCTCCACCCTCCCAGTATCACCACTCTCACCACTGGTCCTGAAGGGTTCATGTGCCTGGATGCCCTGTGTTTCCAGTTCCTATCCGTACCAGTATACATCCTCTGGTGTAGCTGGATTTGTAGGGTAGAATTGGGATCATGATAGTGGGGGTGGGAGGGAAGAAGCATTAAAGAACTAGAGCAAAATTGTATGCTTTATCAATGCTACACTGCACCCTGACTGGCTCATTTCTTTCCCATGAACCTTCTTGGGGGTGTGGGGGGTATCCATTTGCCTACAGATGGGTTTGGGTTCCAAGTCTGCACTCCCCATCATTCACAATGATCTGATATTTTGCTCTGGGTCTTTGATGCCTAATACCTAATCCCATCCACATATCGTGACCACACAGGTTGGTGTGTTTCTTTCATGTGGGCTTTGTTGCTGCTAGCTAGTTGGCCCCTTGTTTATCTTCAAGCCTTTAAGACTCCAGACACAATATCTTCTAATAGCTGGAACTTTTAGGAATTCATTATGTCTGGAGAAGAGAGGAGATGGGTTCAGGCCACCTCTGTAGTTGAAGAAAGCATTATGAGCATGACTGTATTCCCCATCTGTCCCTTAGCCATCTTTAGTGTAGCGTAAAGAATGACTGAGTGTCAGAATTACACAGAGAGGTAGAGGTCCCCCATTGAGTCCTGTCTCTAAGTGCACCTGGAACACTGTTTTCCTAGCACTCTGGGCTCCTCAATAAATAAAATAAATCTGTAGTAGAATATCTGTAACATCAATGAGATCTGCAGTATAATATCTATAACAAAAAGTTTGCCATTACATTGGTACAGAGCTTGGTGGTTGAGCTTTGGTCTTATCATCCTAGCATTCTGCAAAAGGGTGCTGTTGACCTAACCCATCAGCAAAGTACCTGTGACTTCTGGGTCACGTATAACACCATCTAGTGTAACTGTGTAGGAATGCCTGGTCTGCTACTCTTTAGCGATGTGACATCTAGCAATTTTAGTTACCTGCTCTGAACTCAGTTTCCTTGTTTATGGCAGTGACTCTATTTACCTTGTGGAGGGCCCCGGTGGGTGATGCAGTGGTACCTATTGGACTGCTAAGCGCAAAGTCATCAGATGGAAACCACCAGTGGCCCCGGGGAGAAAGAAGAGGCATTCTACTGCTGAAAAGAGTTGCAGTCTTGGAAAAATCACAGGGGCCATTCAACCCTGTCCTTTAGGGTCACTGTGGATCAGGCTTGACTTGATGGCAGTGACTGCAATGTGCTCAAGTGTATGAAGTCCTGCGTAACCCTCAAAAAGTTCACAGCAAGTAGGTGTCAAGTCCTAGCATCTCTATGGGGCAGGAAAGAATTGCCCCTGTGGGTTCTGAGGCTATTAGTCTTTATGGGAGTAGGAAACCTCAGCGTTCACCATGCTGGGGACTGATGGTTTCGAACTGCCGACCTTGTGGTTAGCAGCCCCAGCATGATCCCAGGACTCCGATAAAGTGCTCACAGCACGTTCAGAGATACAGTCGGCACACAATTAAAATGAAAGAAAGGTTCTCTAGAGCAAATGGCCTGCTTTTTTTCTGTCAAGTGTGAATGTCCCTGCTGAGTTACCAAAGCAATCTGAGGACATCAATAAAATCTGTAGTATAATATCTAGAGCAAAATTTGGTGACAATGCACGCACTGTCCACTCTGTGCCAGTGTCAGTGTTATTCCTCCGCAAATGCTTCTTATCATCCCACACAGGAATCCAGCACCCCTCTAAGCAAGACCGGGGCATTTTCTGCTCCCCAAAGTCACTGGTCACCACTAGTAAACATTCACCTCCCTCCGTTCTCCTATTTTGGATATTCCTGTGTGTGGGCTCACATGACACAACCCATTTTATGTCTGATTTACTTCACTTGGCATAATGTTTTCGTTCCATCCTTGTCAGTGCATTTTCCTGAATTTCCTTTCTCTTTATGCCTGACTCATATCCTATTGTATGTACATGCCACATGCTGTTTACCCATTTGAAGGTCTTTTTAAGAGAGTTGTTTTGATATAAGGACCCTGTCTCTCTTGAAAAGGGTTATGGTTCTTGAACGTCTGCTCTTGACTGGCTTCAACTGAATGTACTTGCTGTAGTATTTGCAAGACCAGTATTTTATGATAGAGAAAACTGATATTTTTTCCTTCTTTTAAATTCACTTTCCTCATTTTCTTTGTAGACTGTTATCGCAATAGTAAGAAAAATGCAGTAGGTGTCCACTTAACATATGACGTTAAAATTTCCTATTTTGTGATTTTTTTCATTGAAACACTGAAATTTGAGCAGATCGTCTGAAAGCGTTTTTTTGTTTATTTCCTCTTTCGGTGTGCGGCTATTTGTTTTATTATGCTCAGTCGGTAGGTTCCCCAGTCACACCATCTAAATGCATTTGCTGTATCTTTTCAAAGTTTCGATGACACCGTCTTTCTAGGAGCCTTTGGGAGGACAGTGCTAGTTCAGTGGCAGAATTCTCTCCTTCCGTGTGCTAGACCCGGGTTCAATTCCTAGCAAATGCATCTCTAGGAAGAAAGCCCTGGAAGTCTACTTCTAAAAAATCAGCCAGGAAGACCCGGTGGATCAGAATGGGATCCTTGTGCCTGGGTCGACACCAGGAGGGGCCTTATTTGACAGTAGCTAATAAACAAAAAGAGGCACATTGAACAGTATCTCTTCTTATGATCCTGAATATGCCACCTGAAATAGTGGGTTGGGTGATGATTGACAGGTCCCAAAATTGTCCATTTGTGATGGGTGTCGGTGTTGAGCTCAGAGTCAGTCTATGCTTGCCACTCCAGCATGGACACTTTTATCATACCATGGGAAAGTCACTATTGCTAGAGGACTGGAGATAGAGGAATGGAATAGTTGCCTTTGTGAGTGATAGTGAGGCCATGATAGGATTGTACAGTCCAGAATCCCATATAATAAAGATAGGACCATAGATTTGTGTGTAATGTGCCTCAGGAAGAAGTAGGAAGAATGCATGTTGAAAAGAATAGCAAGTCATTTGTGTTCCAGGTGGTAAATCAAAATGTGTATGCAATTAAGGAGAGGGAATGCTGGTGGAAATCCTTTGTGTGGGAAAGGTAACAAGAGTGACCTGTCAGGAATAATCTCTGGTTTTATTATTTATCATAGATAAAAATAATTTTACCTCCTACCACATAGATACATTAGAAGGTGGAAGCACTGGGAAGAACTTATTTAAGAAAAAGAAAACGGAAAGAGAAAGAAGTGCTGTTGCTATGAGTGTGTACCAGAGTACTGAGTCTAATGGAGAATGTTTCAGATGCTTTTGAAGGTTGAGTTATAAAGCTACCATAGATCATTGAGACGTGGGTATGAGACTTCAGATGTCCAGAACGTTACACCAAGTTTCTTTTGGCTGTAAACATCATGTGTCTTTAAGACAGTTTCATTCATGGAAGCTAAGTAAATGACCAGAAAAAAGTAATGAATAATTAAAATTGCTTGAAAATGGAAGCAGCTTGGAGTAAAATTAACATAATTTCAAAGCTCAGAGCAAAAGGAACAAATGGTAACTTTAACTTAATTTATAGTTTCGATGCCGAGTGACAAAGAGTTCCACAGGTAGTTTGGGCAGAACTGTTGCTTGCAGTGCTAGATTGAGAACTTTTTTAAGACCGTCTCTAAGCTGAGTAGGAAAAATTGCTTTTTTTTTTTAACTAATAGACAAATTTTTTAGGGGGCTCTTACAGCTCTTATAACAATCCATACATCAATTGTATCAAGCATATTTGTACATATGTTGCCATTATTATTTTATAAGCACTGACTTTCAATTGAGCCCTGGTTATCAGCTCTTTTTTCCCTCTTACAACCACCCTTCTAGCCCATTGATAAATTGAAAATTGTTGTTATTTTCATATCTTACATCAACTCCTGTCTCCTGTCCCCTATGGTTTCTGTCTTCATCCCCCTGGGGTGTGTGGCATGTGATTATGTGTAGATCATTTCTACGGGTTCTCTCTTCCTCCTCTCCTCCATGCACCTTCCCACTACCCTCTTGGTATCATTATTCCCACTCATGTTCCTGGATTCCATGTGGTGTGTCATGGTCTCTTTCTTTTCTGTACCTGTGAACATATCCTGGTCAAACTCACAATGAAAGGTAGGACCAGGGTCATGATAGTGAAAAGGTTGGCATGGTGAGACAGCCTCAAGGAACCAGAGGAATATTGTGTTTTTCATCAGAGCTATACGGTGCCCTAGTTGACTCATTCCTTCCCTGTAACCTTTAGAAAGGGGATGTCCCATTGCCTACAGATAGGTTTGGGGTTTCTGCTCCAACTCCCCTCATTCTCAGCAATATGACTTTTTTTGTTTGTTTGGGGACCTCTGATGCCTGCTACCCGATCCCATCAACACTCCATGGTCACACAGGCTGGTGTGCCTCTTCCATGTGGGTTTGTTGTCTCTCTGAAGATGTTAGATGGAAGCTGTTTTTTTTTCATGTGTGCAAATTCTGATTTATTAAGGTAAATATCATAAGCCAGGTTTTCCTCACACAATGCCTATGCATTTCATGCTTGAAACTTTGAAAGCATGATATTATGTTATGCTCATGTCTCTTAAAGTCCACTGTGTGAGTAGGGTGTCATTGTTCTCTCCTGTCAGGATTGAAGTCATTGGTGTGTAGCGTACTGTGGGCTCTACACCATGGATTACCCATGTGTGAGTCTGAGAAGATGAGACAAGGGATTGTATGGAGCTGAATAGAAGGTTTTTCTGTCAAAAGAGAGAGATAGAAGATATTCTGGAATACGTGATGAGGAGTGATATCATCTAAACTAGGGAGACAAGTAATGTCGCTGCTCTAGAGTCTGATAAACATGCCTGCTACAGAATAGGCAAAACTAGGCACCTAATCAATGATAAATACATACTTTTAATAGATCCTCAAAGGAAGTCTTGAAATCAAAGAGTTTGATGGTTTGTAAATAATGGGATATGGGATATTCAAGGTATTCTAATGGCAGGTATCATATACTAATCCCATATAATCCTAAATCATACAGGACTTTTCAGGAAAAATCAATAATTTTTTTACTGGTTCCTATTATTGGACTTTCATTAACATATTTAGCATTCCTTATTTTTTATTACATACCATTCTTGTTATTGAAACAAATATTCACTAGGATCCACCAAGCAGAGATCTAAAGAGATTCTGCCACCTAACTTTAATCTGATATGTTTATATCTGCTTAAGAATACTGTTAGGAATAGTTGTATGGCTAGCTTTTAATTGAATTATTGTATTCTCTCAAAGAGTTTCCTGTAGAATTTCTTCTATTAAGGTATGCTGGTGACAACACATCTCTCTGATTTTATTTAAACAACTTCATTTCACCCTTATTTTTAAAAATTGTATCTATGAATATGGAATTCTTAGAAGCTACTTTCTCTTCTGTGTGCATCTTTTTTTCCCCTAAGTGCACTGAAGTTATATTTTATAATATCATGTCTTTGACTACCATATTTCATCTTCATTTCCTTTGAAGACACATATGTTAATTTTGAGCAGCCATCCTGTTTCCCTGTTTCTTTTCATAGCAAAAACATTTATTCCTTTCCTTCATTTCTTTTTAAAAACTTTTTCTTATGAATTGGGTGAAAATTCACAGAGCAGATGATCAGTTTTTCATTCATTAGCTCATCAACCCTCCTAAGGCCTGCCCCTATTTCCATAATTATTTTCTCATATCCCTCTAGTTGAATAGTGTCTGTCCCTTTATCCAACTTTATACATGTCTGTCCTCTAGTTTATAACTTCCTTTTCCTTCCCTCTCCCTGTAGCTATCAAAATCTGTTTCTTTTAGTGGGAAAACCTTCTCTGGACTCTTTACAAAGCAGTTACCTACAATATTTTTATTTTTGAGTGCTTGGTAATTTCACTCAGCATAATGTCCTCCCGATTTGTCTACCTTATGAGATGTTGCACAGATTCTGTCTTTTTTCCATTGTGTGTGTGTTCGTGTATCCTTCCAGGGATGTGTTGCTTCTATCTTTTTTCTGTTGTTCATAGTGCTGTGAACACGAGTATGCACTCATATGGGCTATGACTTTTGTTTCTTTAGGAGACATACCAAGGAGAGGGATGGCTGAGTCATATGCCATTTCTATTCCGAATGTTTTGAGGAAGCAGCACATCACTTTGAACAGTAGGCCACCATATTTAAGAGTCTGCTGTCAATTTTTCCCTCTGAAAAGACTAAGCTCTGTTCCCCTGCCACAATTGAAATTGTTGTTCTCTTCCTTACTTAACCTTTACTGTAGTACACTTGGTGTGTTTTTCCTTGTTAGTTTATCTAATGAAAGATTTGCAGCATAACTTCAATTTATGGCTTGATAGTTTCCATTCATTTTAGAAAATAATTATCAGTTATTTCTTCTGCTATTGCGTTTTATAAAATTCTTTTCCATCTTCTGGAACTCTAGTTACATGAATACGTAAGGCTATGTTTCTTTCATATGTATCATTCTAGTACTTCCATCTGATTTTCCTCTCAATGTTTTCAGATGGATACTTTCTCCTGATAGATCATTCAGTTAACTTTTATTTCTTATGCTATTGAATATTTTTATATTAGGGATGACATTTTTAGGTATAAAGTTCCCCTTTGGCTCATTCTACACCGCAATCCCTTAGCTTGCTATCTGATTATTAAAAATACTAAACGCAGGTCATCTGAAACCTTTGAATGAGAAGACAAGGTGGAATCGCAATGTTTCTGTTTCTCTTGAACTTTGAGTTCTATGAAGCTCTTGAATTTTAGTTACAGTAATTTATATTTTTGTCAGCTTGATTATTCTGATGAACACTGAACACAGTACATTCAAGGTGAAATTCAATGTTCAGTGATGTGTGATGTTATTTTTCTCCAGAGAGGATTTACTTTGCTGTGAGTTGGGCGATGTGGGCGGGCCCCTTTGATGCAGGTGAGGATTTAGTTGGCTTTAGTCATTGGGAGAGCTAGTCAGCTTCTATTTTATGCTGACTTCTGTGGTTTAGTTCTTCAGAAAGCATCTTGTGACCCAGGCTACTTTCACTTATCAGGCCAGGGATCCCAGTGTTCTAATACCTGGACGAGCCCTGGTGGTATCGTGGTTTCTTATGCTGCGATGCAGATGTTTGGCAGTTCAAAACCTCCAGCAGCTCTGTCTGAGAAGATTGTCAGTGAGTACTGCCAGAAGAGGTGCCGTGGTGGTGGACTTGGGTATTTCTTGGCTTGCTGGCCACAATGCCATCAGTTTGCTAGCTGCTCTGTATGGGAAATATGTGGCTTCCTGCCCCTGTAGAGCAGCCCTTCTACTACTCTAGGGTCACTGTGAATTGCAACCTACTTAATAGCAATGAGTTTGTTTGAGCCCTGTTTGGTAAAAACTCTGCTGTCGAATCAGCAGATGAGCTAACAGGTTTCTCTCTCTGGGCCCCCCTTTTCTGCCTACTCATGGTCCCCAATGTATTAGTGCCATGACTTCCCTCGTGCCACCCCTATTATTATAACCATTGAAAAGCCTCAGATGTGCAGCGGTACCCAAAAGCATGTACTGTCTGAAACATGTGGGATCACTGTACATTTGAACTTGACCTCACAAGTCTTAAATGTTTACTGTGTGTTTTAGTGTTGAAGGCGAAATACTCGCTGTGAGTTGGGATTGACTTTATGGCAACAGGTGTAATCTTTGCTGTCTTGGCAACTTGGTTCAATGTGGCCATCATTTTAAATGCCTAGCTCCCATGAACTTTAGTTGCCATCTTCAGCCTTATTCACAGACTTTAAAAAATCAAATTATGGGAAATATTCTCTATAGCTATAAATAAAAACACCACAATGCCATATGATTTACCTTAAGGGAAACATTTAGGAATTTCCCTGATATGTTTTGTCGTTTTTGCTTTGTAATCAACATAGGACATAATCCAAACTAAGCGCGACTACCAGATTGTCAATTCTGACTCGTCGCAACCTCATGGGACAGAGTGGAGCTGCCCCATAATGTTCTCAGACTGCGGGCCTTGATGGGAGCAGCCTCATCTCTCTAAGGTAGGTTTAAACGGGAGATCTTGCCATTAAAAGCCCAATGATTACCCCATTGTATCACAAGGTCATAGAATAGTATCATTATATGAAAGCCCGACTTCAATGAGTGAATAAGTCAGTGCAATTGCCCTTTTTCTGGTGACATGAATATTCTGGGAAATGGGCATATTGAGAATAAGGCATTTGAGAGGGCTTGAAACACGTTGAACTGATTGTGGCATGAGAAGGGAGTGATTCTTTTGCTTGGTGTTTGAGCGAGAGAGAGGAATACTTTTAGAGACAGAGTTGATCACAATGAATACTGAATTGTGTTCCCAGAGGGAACAGTTACTGTGAGCTATGAAGGGTTGGTGTTGTACCTGGGCACTTTAAGGACCAGGACAGACAGGGAATCGGGAAAATCTTGCAAAGAACCTAGAAGTAAAATCAGTCCTACTAGTACTAAGATTACAATTACTGCTACTACTGTTGATGGAGCTCTCACTGTTCAGACTCTGTGTTGTGTTTATACATCCACTCTTAGTTAATCTTTACCTCTATACCTGTAGCTGCTATCATGGTCCTTGTCTTTCAGCCCTGGTGGTCAGGTAATGAAGTCCCTGCATCAAATGGAGCAAAGTGATGAGACATAAATTCGTTGTGAAATTGATGCAGGAAAGTCCTCCAGTTGGTTGTGTGTGAATTTTGTAGGGTTTTAATCCACAGACAGTGATGGGCAGGGTAAAGTTTTTAGATGGGTCCTTAAAAAGACTCCAAAAGTTTTATGGAGCAGATCATCATCTATTAATCCCACTTTTGACACATGTGAGAATTGGATATTGAATGAGGATGACCAAAGGACAGACACACTTGAATTATGGTGCTGATGAATGGTATTCAAAGTACCATGGTCTTTCAAGTACCAGTGACTAAAGGACAAACAAATATGTCTTGCAAGAAGCCTACCCAGAATGATCCTAAGGGCAGCAGGAACGAGACCAGACCTCTACCTGGTGTACTGACACATTGCCTGCAATGATGACCTTGAGCAACCTTGAGGAAGGCTCAGGCCCTGGCCTTGTTTCACAAAATGGTCCCCA
Organism: Nesogale talazaci; assembly: GCA_004026705.1. Lineage (NCBI taxonomy): Eukaryota > Metazoa > Chordata > Mammalia > Afrosoricida > Tenrecidae > Nesogale > Nesogale talazaci. The sequence goes on from PVJH01003209.1 coordinate 55,658, forward strand.
GGGTTTCTGTGAGTCTGAACCTGCTAGAAGGCAGCAAACAGCAACAGCATGCTCCTTTGGAAGTCTCCTAGTCTAGGCAGTAGGGTGCCCACTGGTTCAGAAGCTCTGAGGGAGGTGTCAGAGAAGAGTGGAGTAGAGGGAGCAGGTGGGAGCTATATCAGTGGTTCACTTTGCATAATAAAGTCCTCTATTACAGCAGACACAGCAGGACGAGAGAAGATGGGGCTTTGTGAGATTTCAATGCTCAGAAAGGTCAGGATTGGGTGACTGTGAAGATGTGAAAGCTCTTGTGTCTCTCCTAATTTATCAGGTGACCTCATGGGACCTTTCAAGGATCCTGCTTACAGCCACCCTTTCCCTGCCACTCCTCTTCCTGAGTGTCAGTTTTCTACTCTATTTCCTCAGTGTAGTATTGTGATGCTTTCTTCAGGTCCCTTTTCCACCTTTCCTTGATCCTTTCCCTCCGTGCCTTCTTTGCCTACATTATTTTTCCCTTACTTTTTGATTTTATAATCTGTGTTAGACTGGGTTCTAGAGAGAAGCATAACCAAAACCACTGCCCAAGCAGAGAAATATACTTTTATCAAGAAATGGCTCACACCTTTGTAGAAATTGCTAAGTCCAGTCAGGTTCAAATCTATGGTTCATATATAAGATGAAGGCTTATTCTGACTCTGGTAGCTCCAGTGGCTGATGAACAGGAAATAGAAAGATGGAACAGGAAGGTCGTCAGGTTGCTGGCCATCAAACTGAATGAATTCAGAGTTGCCTAAATGTATCCAAATTCAGCAGTCCACTGCTCCCTACTGGGGTCTGCAGAGCGATATGAGAGGAGGTCAGTGGAGCAGGTGTGGGATCCAGATCCAGTAGCAGGAGTGAGCTAGTTTCCACATACTGTTTGTTTATTCCAAGAATAAGCTAGACCCTCAATGAAAGCTCGTTCAGTCATACGAAGGCTGTGCCCAGAATAAGGAGGTCTGTTCTCCCCATGTGAGGGCTTTGGTGGTGTAGTGGATTACTCAAGGGGCTGCAAACCACCAGATCAGCCATTCCAAACCACCGGCTGCTTTGTTGAGAAAGAGGAGGCTCTCTAGCCCTGCGAAAGAATTACCATCTCCACACCCATAGGCACAGTTCTTTCATGTTCTACAGGCAGCCATGCGTGGGTGTGGTTGGGATGGCAGTGAGTTTTGTTTTTGAAGGTTTTGTTGTTCTCTCCATAACTGCTTAACTGCTGCACAAAGGATCCCATCATGGGGGTGACCACACTAGGTGAGAACATATCAGGAGACGACTGACCTGCCCAAGTGGAGATAAGACCTATTTATCACACAGGACTAGTTCTGGGAAACTAGGAGTTTCGGGGCAACAAGGACTGTGATTTCTGTTCAATATTTTGGGCTGTTCCTTAAAACACATGTTTTACTAGATGAGAGAATGGACATCATACTCGAGCTAGATACAGGTGTCTATGAGCAAAGTCCATACTCATATGCAGTGAAACCAGCAGTAATGGATTTTACGTAAAGTGCTATTGCATCTTACAGAAACAATCGACCTTCATTTCAGTGCATGTCACCTCTGACGACTCCATAGAGGAGCAAGCAAACCTACGAATGAAAGCTTTAGAGGCAACCATGAGCCAAAAGCCACACAGCAACAAAGCATCCCCTAGTCATAACATGGTGGGTGGATTCCAATTTTCCTTCTGTTGACTTTCTTTCTTTTGATAGGAAAGCATACCGCCTTCTGTCCAAATTGTTCTCCACCTCTGATGAATTACAGGTGCCCTGGGGGCATTATGGCTCTGTGTTGGGCTGATGATTGCAAAGTCAGCAGTTCAAAACCACCAGCCACTTTTGCAGGAAAAAAAGTTGTTGTTGTTTTTTCTCCCATAAAGAGTTGCAGCCTCAGAAACTCACAGAGGTGGTTCTGCTCTGTCCTAGAGGGCCACGGCGGGTTGACATTGACTCAATGTCTCTGAGTTGTTGTTATTCTTGTTGTTTTCTCATGAGCTCTACAGCCCTCAAATGGTGGGCAGGGGAAGGGAAGGATAAGGAAGGAAAGCTTTGCAAAGGATGCCTTCGTGCCATACACTTGAATCTAGCAGATCTTTGGGGATGACAGTCAGGGGTAGGAAGAGGGTAAGAATGGAATCGTGCAGTTTGGAATTTAAGAGCAAGATTGGACTGTGGAGTGCAGATATCACAGAATTTATTAATCTTGAGGTAGATTAAAGTCAGAGTTAAATTGTACTAAGAAAGACTATCCATAGAAATAATTTGCTAGCTCACCCCAAACCCTGCAATATGTGCTTCAAATATATGCCCTGGTGGTCAAGGAAGAACAGCACCATTTTTATACAATTCTCAAAGAAGACTCTTGCTCTCCACTCTGAGTTGGCGTACTTATTTGAATTTTCTTCTTAGGTAGCAGTGGGACACGTACTTTGTAATGTGGGGGGTGTGACTTTTATTTATTTTGTTGTTGAAACTGTACATGGCAAAACATACATGTATTCAATGGTTTCTACATGCATTATTTAGAAACATCACTTGCTTTCTTTGAGTCATCTCTCTGTTCTCATCGTCCTTACTGTGTTGCTCCTCCTACATTAACGTAAACTCCCTTCCCTCTCAGGTTCCTATCTCATCTGAGGAGTTGCTGTTATCAATTTGATCCCATAAAATCACTCTTGATAGCACATAAGATTAAAGGTAGCTTTTTTTAACTTGCTGAGCTAAACTGTTGTTGGATTTTAAGATGATGTCAGGGGATAGTTGTAGTTTCAGACACAAGAATAATAATTTCAGAGTTTCTTCAAATCTTCATGGTTTTAGGAATTCCTCTCAACTTTTGATCATGATTCCTCTATGAAACCTCTGCTGAAGATGCTAAACAGTCGTAGTTGGGTCCTTCCAGTTCTTCTGGTCTATGGCAAAGGGGGCAGTTGTTGATGGAAGCATTAGCCTCACATTCCACATTCCTTTCATATTCTTGACTCTCCTTCTTCTGTTATTCCAGGCAAGTTGTGACCTGTTATTGTGTCTTGGATGGCTGCTTGAAATATTTTAAGACCCCAACCATGGCAGGATATACTAGAAGACAGAACATGGACACTAAGCATGTTATTAAGCCAATTAACTGGAATGATCCATAAAACCATGAGTCTCCAGCTCCTAGCTAAGAAATCAAATCCTACGAAGCTCTGGATTTTACATCAGTTTCAGCAGCTACTTGTTTTCCATTGTTGTAAGTATATCAGTCACATGGTTTTTGTCAAGTCAATGTCTTACCAATGCAAAACCTTTCACCATCAATTACAATAATCAGACATGCAAGAGTGCCTTGGTCAGTGAGATATTTCCAGGACACTAAACTTCTCTTTATCCATTCTCTATCCTCCGGGTAAGTCATCAAACTCATGTGTAGGTGCTAAGTCTCCTGAATCATCAGAGAAATTCAGATGAAAACCACAGTGTGATATCATTTCACTTCCACTAGGGTTGTGTCTCCAAGACTTGAGAGCAGAGTCTCAAAAAGCAACTCCTTCAATCCTATTCATTGCTGCACTATTCACAGTAGCCAAAAGGTGAAAGTAGCCTAAATGTCCATCATAAGTGGATGGATAAACAGGATGTGATGTATATACAACAGAGTAGTACTCAGACAGCAAAAGAAAGCAAATCTTGGTAGTACAGTGATATAGTTCAAGATGGAAGGCATTATGCGAAGTGACATAAGCCAATCATAGAAAGACATATTGTATGACCTCAAGTCTAGAAAGAAGCAAAGAAAAGGCAGAAAAATGTAGATCACGTTTATTAGTGCTTGGTAATTTTAAACTTCTGACTTTCAGGTGGAATGGATTTTATCAATTCTGTGAAAAGCATACTGGTGTACATAAAAAGAAAGATTTCCAATATTTTTTATAAAGTTATGACTCAAGGCAATCAAGTCGATGTTGACTCATAGTGGGCGATAAGACAGGATAGAATTGTGGGTTTCCCAGATTGTAACTCTTTGTAGGAGTAGAAAATCCATCTCTCTCCCCTAGTTGGGCCAGTTGTCGAACTGTTGATGTTACAGTGAGAAGTTACAACTTCTCACTATTATGCCATCAGGACTCCTGAGGTCATGAGTAGTCATAAATAAAATCTGTGGGTATAGAGAGTATAAGTAACTTTTCCCAGTTTCTGGCACTTATAGCTTGTTCCATTATCATTTGAAGAAAGGAAGTACTTACTCAGGTATCAGTTGTTCCTCAGGATGGTGGGAGGAGAGCATCTAGACTTTCCTTCCCATGCAACCTTAAAATGTAGTGTGATGAGGGGAGTAAGAGACAACTTTTCAGTTTATGTCTCTTCTTTTCCTTTAGGTATAACTCCAAATTTTAGATTTCATAGACAAAATCTATGGTGCTGGTTTGTGACGACAGTGCATAGAAATGCATCAATAGCTCAGAATGAAGGATGGTTCCTCTTGTAACGAAACCCACCTGCAATTTTTTTATAACCCAATAGCATAAGCCTCCTTGAACAGATAATCAATTCTGTTGCACAAACTGGCATTTTTGCTCAGCAAGAATGCCCACTTTCTTCCCCCCAGGCAAGATTACTAGAAAAGAATTAACCTACGTCATTCCAAGGGTCAAAAGTTTTGGAATATCAGGTCCGTTGTAAAGTTCACCTTCCCTGCCTCCTCTCTACATCATGACTCTTTATATGAGAGAAAGAGTGGTGGAACCCTATGTACAACTAAAACAACGATCAGTGGGGCCATCACCAATATTTCCACAAGTGTACTTGCTCTTGCAGGTGGAGATTTTATGCAAAGAATTGCTTCTGGCCCCATGTCTGTAGGATGCTGATTGGTCCCTGCAGGTTGAGGAGAAAGCCATCTCTGCTCCTTCGTGAAAATATCAGCGACAGTTTACCGGCAGCAGGCTTATACTTCTTTGGCTATTTCTGGCCTTTCCCCGAATTAAAAATAGTTAGACTTTGAATTTGAAATCTGAATCTCTAAAGGTCCCAAGGCCTTTCCTCAAGACAGGATTATGAATGAAATGCTCCTGCTTACACAGATGTGTCTTACACATGCGCAGGGGCGCCATGTTGCTTTGAGCTGATCACTAAATGGGCTGTTAGAATCCACCAGCCACGCTGACAGAGAAAGATATGGCTTTCTGGTCCAGGAAACATTTACAACCTCGGAAATGTAAGGAGGAAGCTCTCCTGTGCCTTAGAGGGCTGCTTTGAACAGGGATGAGCTCAATGGCAGCGGTTTTTTTTTTTTTTGTCTTTTCAAGGAGTTTCTTTATTCCTTGAGATGCCATTGTACATGAAGAGGTCATGGAGTTGGGTTTTGTAGGCATTTTTAAATCATGGCAAATACAGTATCATTGTTGGCAGCAGAATATTCAAAGGTATTCAACTACAAAAGATAAGCCATTTGTTCCCTCTACCAATATTTACTACAGTTTGAGTAGGTGACAGGACTGGAGACTGAGTGTTGAACAGGACCCTGTCTGCTGACTAAACACTCTGTTTTCAGGAGCAGATGATGGGGTTATCAACCGAGGTCTAACCTCCAGATGTCTAGAATTTTCATTGTAGAGTTAGAATCTCTGACATAACTAACAAATAATGATGATTTGGGGACCACTAAACTTCAGAATTTCAGAGAAGAAGGGGAAAAATTTAATAGCCAATAATCCTGGTGTGTGACATATGAAATATTATTTCCAGAACTGAATTTCAGTATGGTTGTACCGGCTTGCCCTTACTCACTTTTATAGGTCAAATGCACAGCAGTGGTTCTTTTCCAGCTTGAAGGAGAAAGCTTGGAAGCAACCCACGCTGCCGCATATAGAATCCTTTCACCCCTCAGATAGAAAATCAACTTGTTTACATACCTTAAGTTCATGCAACTTAGTCTCAAAGTATTTTCAGATTTCTTTTCTATTGAGGTTCTTCTATGTTTTACTTTTTTATTCTTGTTAGTTTTCTCTTTGTTCATTTAAAAATACATATATATGTATATATTTCTGTATATGGATTCCCAAGATAGGTAGATCTATAAAGACAGTAACTGGATTAATGTTTCCAGGGGAATCTGGGTGGAAATGGTGACCTAATACCCATGAAGCAAGGATGAAGAAAATATTCTAAAACCGATTGTGGTGATGATTGGACAGCTCTTATTGATGGGATTGAACTATTGGATTGTAATATTATGTGAATTATGTGCCGAGAAAACTTTTGGGAAAAAAGGCACATTGATAATTAAGCATGCTGCGGCCACATTCTCCACTTATCTTAAATCACCATAGTCACCAGCTAGAAGTTCTCAAAGCGTGGATCAACACACTCCCTAGTGGTCCCTCAGACTGTTTCAATGGTCAACTTTAAGTCCAGAATAAGAGCCATGACATTGCTGTCATTCTTTCACTAATGTATAAGTGTAAGTGCTGTGTAACTCTTTGCATCCATGTGTCCCAAATTGCCAGTGTTTGATATTACCAAACTATGCTTTTTTGAAGGATCTAGTGAAAGCACAAAAGACTTGAATATATCAGCTTTTAAGAAGTCTATTGTTATGGTTTCATGAGTCTAATAGAAATAACCACTTGCTGAGTTTTGGTGTAGTATCAAAGAAAGAATAGCCACAATTTTCTTCAGGAAAGACTGCTGCTTATTGCATTACTGCACCCCTTTCTAGAAATATATTTTTGTGAGAATGTTTTTTTCTTTATGCACTTTGGCCAAAAGATATTATCAGAAGACATTACTACTAAGGTAGATATTTACACAATCTGCAACAGTGTAAAAGAAGTTCTAACTATATTTAAGGTGCCAAAAATATCATAGTTGTGTGTAAAATGTGTTATGCATATAAAATTTTCTTGTAAATTATTTTAAAGAACTAATTAACATTTATAAATGAAGTAAATATTTATTATATATTTCTTTCATGTACATTATGTTAAAGAACGTGTGCACACTTATAAGGAAATTGAATATTGATTCTATATTTCTTTAATGGAAATATAATAAATTGTTTTTAATGAATAAATGTATATGTCAATAAATATTTAGACACATAACACGGTAAATACCGATAGGTCTGACCAATGAAACAAAACCTCTTTTGGAGTCTTCAGTAGTTCTTGAGCCTATGAAGGAATCTTCAAACTAGTAGGGAGTCAGTCCCATGGGTAGTATTGAAAATTAGTGTACATAGCAGCCAATGGAAAGGTCAGCAATTGGCGTCCACCCACAGGCACACGAGAAGAAGGAAGGACCCCACAATGTATTGCTGTACGGTCAGTCCTTGGAAACCCTGGTGAGTAGAATTTTACGCAGACACCATCTAATCAGTTGGCATTGACTTATGGGATCTGGTTTCAAGATCAACATATCTGAGAGCCTCTGAGGTTGTGCTGTGGGTTTGTTGTTGGGCTGACAAACAACACAAGCCATGCGTCAAACCCGCCAGCCACTTCTCTGGAGAGAGGTGAGGCTGCCTGCATCTGTCAAGATAGAGTCTAGCAAACCCTCTGTCAGGGGTGCTTTGAGTTAGAGGCTACTCAAGAGAAGAGGGTTTCATAGGAAGTATCCCTGTGTTAACACATCTACCTTCCAGAGCAGAGGAGTTGTTATGAAGTATCCCTGTGTTAGCATCTTTCCTCTCAGGATGTTCCCATGTAGAGCGACAGAGTGCAGTTGGGTGGGGAGAAGGGGCATGAGTTGCTTGGCCAAAATATATTATCAGAAGACATTCCTCCTAAAGTAGACATTTACACCATCTGCAACAGTGTAAAAGACGTTCTAACTCTATTTGGGGGGTGATAGAATAATTGCGCATAAAATTTGTTGTGTACATAAAAATTGGTGTGTAAATTATTTTAAGGAATGAGTGAACCTTTACCAATACATCAAATATTTGTTTTCTATTTTTTCATGCACGTTAAAGAATGCATGAACATTTATAAGGAAATGGAATATTCATTCTATATTTCTTTAATGCAAATATAATACATTGTTTTCAAGGAATAAATGTGTACATTAATAAATATTTAAACAAATAGCATGGTAAATAGCCATAGGTCTGACCAACGAAACAAAACCTTTTGATGCAATCCTGACAGAGGGTTTGCTAGACTAGTTCTTGACAGACCCAGGCAGCCTCCCCTCTCTCCTGAGAAGTGGCTGGTGGGTTTGAAGCATGACTTGTGTTGTTTGTCAGCCCCACAACAAACCATAGCACCACCTCAGAGGCTCTCAAGTACGCTGATCTTGAAACGAGACCCCATGAGCAATAGCCCCACACCTTTCCCTGGGAGGCAGAGTCCACTGCTAGTTTTCATCCTGCACGCCGGTTCCAGAAGTTCAGGGAGGGCTGAAAACCTGTGTAGTAATTCCATACAGTACATATTTCAATCTCCAGTCTCCTCTCTCCCAAAGGTAATCTAGGATGATTTCAGAGCGGGACTGAACTGGGAGCTTTTTTCAGGGCTGCTGGAGATGCCTTGAGCAGCTCCTGCCTGCAGAAAGGAAATCAAACCTGCTTATCAGATACATCTCCCTTCTCCATTTGGAAATGAAGGATTCTGGGGCTGTACTTTCAGGCCCACAGGAAACAACACCAACCAGATGTCTTCAGTCTGAGCTTGTTCTCAAGGTCGTCAGTGTAATTTCTTTCAAAGTTCCAGTGTTCATATTTTTGGAGAGAATAACAGCAATCACCTCCTTGTCCTCGATTTTCTCAGGGCTTTCAGCAATTGGTTCTCGAGCCCTTGCATTTTCTTTCCATGGAGGCTTATGTGGTCACATTGACAGCTCATGTTCAGCTAACATTTAATGAGTTCTTTTCAAATAAAGCAAACAAAACTCTGGATTCTCTGCGATTTAGTCCTATGGACTTCATAAAACTTTTTCAAAGGCCTGAGATGGGGTACAAAAAATGTGTAGGTATGTTTTTTCCCTTTAAGCGATATGTCTAAAGCTGAGAAAGGGATGAAGGCCCAGTGGGTATTTTTGTAGCTGGTGCTGTCATTAATGAAGGGAATGAAATCATGTTCTCTTCTCTATCCCAAAGGGCTCCAGTTTGTAGCTAGGCCTGGGAGGGGGAGGGAGGAGTCAAAGGGAGGGTAGATAAAAAGAAACCATAGGTTTTTCTAGGGGCTGCTTCCTGCAAACCTACTTCAGACACCTTATCTCTGGCCCCTTCTGTAAACGGATCCAGCTTCTGTTGGCCTGACACATGAACCATGCAAACTTTTTTTTTTTTAAGAGATTTTAATTCCTGCTTGACAGGCTGGGCTGAAGACCACGAGTGACAATAGTTTTGTGTTTTGAAAGAATGAAAACTACAGTGCACCTGGTGTTTCCCTGAATTCAAGACACCCATACATGTTTGTGTACTTATTCATTTATTCCCCTTGTGGAGAAATGAGGGAGGGGGGAGAGAGGACTGGGAGGGAGGGAAGGAGAGGGAGTGAAGGGGGAAGAGGAAGGAAAAGAAGTCAGTTAAAAGAACTAAACTTCAATAAAAGAGAGCTTAGTTTGTCTGGAGTAATACATTAAAAAAAAAAAAAAAAGAAAACCACTGTTTTTTGGCCTGCTTGAACACCACACATTTCCCTAATCTGTTTTATATCGTCTAAGGGTTTTATAGTTTTCTCTTCCATTCCCATTAAGTTTAGTTATTTAATTTTTAACAATTCCCCAAATCTGAAAGTCCATCTGTAATTAGCCTCCATGTGGCTAAGAATCAAAGTGTCACATCCCATAGGATAAGTGATTCTCTCTGACCCAAGATATTTGGCTTAACTGGTCATATCTAATATCCTGAGGGATAAGGTTGGGATTGGGGTCATTCCTTATGGACTGTGCAAAGTCTGATAGTTTTTTTTTTAATCCCAGAAAACAAAACAAAATGGGAAACCCAGGACAGCATGATGTAGGGTTTGCATAAATGCTCTCTTGCAAATTCAAAATGAGCTCTTTGTTTTATTTATGACCATAATGGATTTCATACTGCTTCACAGTTTACTCACTGCAACTTTAAGGATTTAGACATATCAAAATAAGGCAAGATTAGTGGGATTAGGAGATCCTGGGGTCATGCTGCCTGGGCTCAAATCCTACCTTTATCGCTCAGCAAACAGGTGACCTAGAGCAAGTGAATTGATGCCTGTTTCAAAGTGGCACTCATAGTGCCTTCATGGGCTCTTGTGAAGACGATGTGATTAATAGCAACAGTTAAGTTCTCCGACGGGAAACCTCACACTGAGAAAGCGCTCGATGTATTCTTCTATGATCATTGCCCCTGTTGCTGCTGCTACCACAGCTCCAACTACTACATCAAAGTCTAAAGTGCTCAGCGATTAGTTCAAAGTGGGTGACTGGAACCCATCTGCAGAAGAGAAGCTTGGCTGTCCCCTTTGGTTAAATCACAACATTGAAGACTCTGCAGAGCACAGATGGACCCTGCCCTTAAGGGACTGTCATGCGTTGGGATCAATTTGACAGCCGCTAACAACAAACAGTAGAGGCCAGAGGAGTGAGCGGAGAGCAATCTCATTTGACAGTTTCTTGGAAGCATGTTCTGTGATCACATAGCATTTGGGGATGAGCACCATGTGTACTGTTTCTTTAAGAGCTATGATTCCCTCATCCCCCAAGGTCATCCTCTCCTATTTGCTGTTCCTCTTTCACCCAGACACACCTAAGGGTTTTTTTCCCCTGATTTCTAAGGGAGGAAGGCATACATTTTAAATATTCAGGAAGAACAGCCGAAATGAAGACAGGATCAAAGCAAACTACAAAGAAAAGAATGTGGGAGAACCAGGGAGTCAAGGTCCAAAGGCAAAATGTTTACTCTGGCAGAAAATACCTAAGAAATATAGTAACTGCGGGTCTTGATTCAAATCCACATCTGGAAAATCAGTGTGTTTACATAGTTGTGAGTGTAAGTCAATGTATGCACCAAAAGGAATTCGCAATTGCGGAATGCTAATAAAGGAGCTAGCTGTTCCACTAGTCAGTGGTGTACACCGGTTATTCAGCATCCCACCACCTGTCCCCACTCTCAAGTCGGGTCTGGTCTGCAAAAGGCTTCCAGGAAAGCTCCTGTGATAGTGCTTATTCTGACTTCTCACATAGCTGCAAGCATTATGCATTTTTTTCTTAAACCGTATTCTGCTCCTTCCTAGGGGGAGTGGGGTGTTGAAGGGATGAAATTAATTGCCTCTAAGTGCCAGATTGTTTCAAACAAGCCAGTATTTTAAAATTACAAAAAAGGAAAACCATCTACATGTGATGAGATGAAAAGCTCAATAATTATCATAAAACAAAGATGAGAAAATAAGACAACAGGGAGACTAGCACAGTGGAAACAGAACAACCAGAAAAGATGAATGAAAATATCGACACAATGCGACTGTGATCACCAAACAATTTATGTAGAAATTGTTAAATAGGGACTCAAATTACTGTAAACTCTCACGAAGGACAACATGATAAAAATATCATTTTACAAGATGTAAAATGAAAGATAAGACCAATTGTCAAAGCAGTTGAGAAGAGAGTTTTTGACAAGAAGTTAGAGGCAAGAGTGTTACTGACATAATCAAACCCAATTGAACCCAGTCCCATTTTGTGGCTTCAGAGTCATAGTGACCCCAGAGGACATAGTAGAACTGTTCTTTAGGGGTTCAGAGAAAGCAAATCTCAGTATAAGTGCTGCCGAAGCGAGCACAGAAGTAAATATTTATGGGGACATACAGCTTCTTCATCTTTCTCCTGCAAAACAGCTGGTTGAGTTTGAGCCACTAATCAACCTTGTGATTAGCAGCCCAACAATTAATCACTGTGCTATAAGGACCCCTTGCATGACTAATATTATTAGGTGTTATCCAGTTGGCTCACCCATAAAGTGACCTTATATGTCAGTCTGGGTAAACTAGAGAAACAATTGCATAGACACACATATGAACATAAGGGTATGGTGTGTGTGTGTGTATGTATATATATATATATATGTATATGTATATATAATGGGACATTGAGAAAGCATCCCAACCCAGTCCAGTACAAAGTCATAAGTCCGATACTAGCCCATATGCCCAATATCAATCTATAATGTTTCCTACCTACTCATGAAGTCACAGGCCAGTGGATGCAGAGTTCCAGCGCTGGCAGGGGTCCCCTCATGGCTCCTCGCTTCTAGGGCTCAGGGTTCATCAACAGCATACAGTGGTGGTAGAAGCAACTCAGTGCTGGCAGGGGTCTCCACATGGCTTCTCCAACTTCAGAGGTCTGGTTCCATCGGGGCAAGGCCATGTGGCTTCTCTGGTTCCTTCAGCTCCTGGGACGCTGCCATCTTGTCTTATCTGTAGCTCATTGTCTCTGAGACTAACTCCCAACACCTGTGGAGCTAGCGCCTCATTTCCACAAGGGAAATATTGCGAGATTTCCCAGAAGTCTCAGAAGAAAGCCATGCCCACATGGAGGCCTCATTGGCTACTCAACGGCTATCTCCAGATTAACAGGCTAGACTCCACCCTACATCTTAATCATGAAATTAACATAAACACATGACCGCCACACCTTACATACAGCAAAAGAAACCCTACAGCCACATTGCCCAGCTACTCATTCCTTCTCTCTGTCTCCAGCTGTCACATCCCCATCACCAATAATTATCAAGGCATTTTTTTGTATGTGTTAGCAAGTTCAGACTGAAAAAGTTGGTCGATCTCTTCAGTTTCTGCAGCATTGGATTTGGCAGTTGCTTCTTAATTCTGGATAGCGATTGTATGAGCCGGTTTTTGTAAAAGGTATAGAGCTATTATCCTATTGCTTTGTGCTTTAAGATAGGTCCTTAGCTATTCCTTTTGATGATGCGTATCTCATTCCTCTTGAATTTGACATACCTGGCATAGTAAACGATAGCTCATTGAAATAAATATGGCCACTACTAGGCCATTAGCTCACGAATGCCTGTGATTTCGATCATTATGTGCTTCATTTCATTTTTCATGACTTCCATCTTTCCTTGATTGACACTTTGTACAACGTGTTCCAATTATCGATGGATACTCGCAACTGGTGTTTTGCAATTTCAATCATCCTTTAGAAGCAGATGAAGGTCCAGAAAGTTTTCCTCCAACCCCATCATTATTGATTTCAATTTTCCTCAGTTGGATTGTGAGTGCCTTCCACCCTTAGGGGTTCCTCTTTCAGCACTATATCTGACAGCGTCCTGCTGCCATTCATAATGTTTTCATTGGCTAATCCCTCAGAGGTAGAGTTGCCTATTTTTCCTGATCTGTTCTTAGTCTGGAGGCTCTGTGGAAACATGTTTACCATGGGTGACCCAGTTGGCATAGCTTCCAGCATCACAGTAACATGCAAGCCATCACAGTATGACACTCTGACTGAGGAATGGGCTACGTGACTGACTCATAGAAGGAAGAAAATGCATTTTCAGTGGAAGGGGTGAAGAAGAGTTTCACAGCATGTGTTTTTCTCTTTTTGGTGACAAAAAAGTTTGAATTGCAGGCACATTTGTGATCATTTACTGCAACCTCTTTAATTTAGCACTGAGTAAACCCAGCCATAGACAGTTTAAGAGGGTTAATGCATTGACTATCATTGCAAATCCACATGAAAGGTGTAGGGCTCTACCCCGAGGTGTGGCTGGTCTCTTTTCATGTTAGCTCCCTGTCAATGATATTTTGAAGTTGGTGATCACATGTCTTTCATTTTGGGAATCACCTACTCCTATGGTATTGATTCAGACTTATGGCCACTCCATGTGTTATTGATTAGATTGTGATAAACTAGCAGTTAAATGGGAACAAACAACTTTGGATTCCTCTTAGTCTCTCTAAAATCTAAACGTCTTTCATTAAGTAGACCAGGTGGGCATCTATGAAGCAGTGGGTGTAGTAATTTTAAATACAGGACCCATGTCCTTACATTTTGATCTCAGCTCTTCCATGTCTGATTGGCTGCATTTCCTTCTCTTGTCAAATGGCATTGGGATATGAAATTAGATTATATGTGCACAAAGACCTGCTGTATAGTAATTTTTCAAGCAACCTTAATAGTATTTATCTAATGAAGAGGAATAATAAGCTGTAGTGCTTTTAGCAGACTTAGTCTGTTTACATGTTTCAGTAGTAGCTATGCAACATCCTTTCAAATAAGGTTTTAACAAATCATTTTTGTCAATATTCAAAATCTTTTGGTGGCATGATTCTGTTATTTTCATCTCACGGGGACCTGGATCTTGATTTTGAAGGCTGTGATAAACTCTTCAAAGGCTGACTTAATATCAATGCTACCAACTGAAGGTAAAGGTTACTTTTATTCACTTAAATACACATTACCAGTTATTGAAGCATAGGAAATAAAATAAGCATGTCCTGCCATCGAGAACACATCAAATAGGATTCTGGTTTTTTAATGTTGAAATGTTTTGTGATGAATTACTGATAAAAGTAAAGAAAAATAAGCTACTATGAATACAGAGCAGAACTTGATTTCACTAGCATTTATGAAAGGCTTCATGATAAGCACTGTAATATCAATTTCTGAAGTCGATGATGCCAGTTGTTGAGATAGTATCATAGAATATGAGAAAATACAAAGACACACAGAAACAGCTTCCGTGGGAATGAAGTCATTGATATGTAGCATAGGAAAAGACTGGTCACCACGCAGACACTGCTGAGAAAAGCAGACATAAGTGAGACTTGAGCCCTCTGTACTCCAGACTAAGGATCCCCCAACATTTCCCAGAAAAGATTGCTCTCTTCTGAGACCTCCTATCCATTTATTACCCAAGTAAATTATTTAATCATGCTAGGCATAGAAAACAGTTAAAAAATTGTGGAAGGGAGAAATTTCCATCATCTGGCTGATGGTTCAATCATCTCTTTTTCCTACTCTTGACAGAGATTGTTTGTAACTCACTAAATTCACCTCACACTCCCTGTCACATCACCTTGGTAGGTAAGCTTCTAGGACAAACATAAACTCCATCAACATTTGTCTCCAGGGCCACACAGTAAACCTTCATGACCTTGATTGGAAGTTGACCGCATCCTCAGTTTCACTCAATCCCCTTCTGAAGCCATTCTCTGCAGTCCACTCCTTCTTTCCTCCTCAGGAACCCACAGCCACTTCTCCATCGCATCTCCCTTTATTGCCTCTTCTTTCTTGGTCCCCAATTCTGTTCCCACTAGCTCATTCTTATGATTTATCTTTGAGATGTGATTTATTCATCATCACATTCACTGTCAAGTAGTTCTGCTAAATTCTGCAAGTTGGACAATGACCACCGATGTATGGCCCTAGAAAGAAACCTGGTTCCTATTAATACGTTCTGCCATTATCCTTCACTCCAAACCCAAGGCAGCCACACCTCGACTTCCTTTCTGTAAGGATTTATCTGTTTTGGTTATCTCAGACAAATCGAATCATGTGGGATCTCTGGTGTCATCAATATTTATTCATATAGTAGCGTAAATTCATTCATATCACAGTTATCTTTTTATTAATTTTATATTCCATTTTGGGTTGTAACACATTAGTTTATCTATTTTTCAATTGATTGACATCTGTATAGTTTGCATATTTGGACTATTATGAACATGGCTATGATGAATATTTGCATATAGGTTTATGTGGACATATGGATTTTATGTTATCTTGTGTCTGTGATCCAAGAGTGAAATTTCAGGACCATATAGTAACTCTATAGGTGTTTTGGAGGAGCTTTCTGTGTTAATCTGGGTACACTAGAGAAACAAATTCATAGACACACATATGAATATAAGGAAGAAGTATACATACAAGAGGAATGGAACATTGAAAAAATATCCCAACACAGTCTACTCCAAGCACACAAGTCTGATATCAGCCCATATGTCTGATTCCAGTCTAAAAGTGTTCTTCAGACTCACAAGGCACATTAAATTACACCAGGGCAATCACAGGCCAGTGAGTGCAGAGTCTTATGAAACCAGTGGTGATAGAAACATCTCAGTGCTGGCAGGGGCCCCTCTGGCTCCTCAAGCATCTCACCACTGGCAGGAGTCTCTACGTGACTTTTCCAGCTTTAGAGGTTTGGTTCTGTCAGGGTAAGCCCATGTGGCTTCTCCTCCGGGGTGTCTCACCAGGCATCAGCCTTGTATTTTGCCAGTAGAGCATCTCTAATGGACTGATTAATGGGCTGCTCACATCCAAGGGGGGATTATAGCCAGATTTCCCAGAATTCTCAGGAGAAAACTATGCCCACACAGAGATCTAATTGGCTATCTCCAGATTGTCAGATTAGACTCCACCCGTACACTCTTAGTCCTCAAATGGACACAACATTAGATGACTGCCACAGGCTCCTTCATTACTTGTAATCTGCAGATGGCACAACCTTGCTTGCAGATGACAAATAGGGCTTGAAACACTCCCTTATGATTATCAAAACTGCAGCCTTCAGTATGACTACAACTCAACTTTGAGCACTAAAATCTTCACATCTGGACCAATAGACTCCAGCAAGATGCATGAAGCCAAGTCTGAAGTTATCAAGTATTCCTTTCACCTGGATCCACAGTCAAGGCTCACAGAAGCAGCAGTTAGGAAATCAAATGACATAGCACATTGTGACCTCTTTAAAATGGGTCCACCTGACCAGAGCCATAGGATTTTCAATCCCCTTACGTACATGTGAAAGTTGAACATTGAAAATGGAAAACTGTAGAAGGCTTGATGCATTTGAACTGATGTTGGTGAGGAATATTGGAAGTGCCATGAATTGTCAGAAGTATAAACAAATCTGTCTTGGAGTAAGTGCAGCCGCAATGCTTAGGACATGTGACTTAGGGCATGTGATCATGGAGAGACCAGTGCTTGGAAAAGAACAGCATCTTAGGTAAAGCAGAGGGTCAGTCGAAAAGAGGTCAGGGGTTTGATAGGCTCAGGCAGAATGCTGATGGAGAGGATAGCCATAGACCAGTCAGTACCTGTTCTATTGTACACAAGGTCACTCGGAGTCAGGAGCAACAGCCTGTCACCCAGCAATAGCACAGTGACTCTCTGTTTAACTTTGTCGAGGTGCCGCCAAACTGTTTTCCAAAGTAGCTGCACACCACACACTACTCTTTAACCAGCAATGTATGAAGTTATACTTTTTTTTACAGTCTCCTTCCCAGCCCTTGACATGTTTAGTTTTTTATTTGGGGGGGGGGTATAATTAAGAAGAGTCTTTATTTGGTTATAACCAGACTGCTAGAATCTAAAAGCAATGGTTTGCTTCCAGTCCTGAGTCCACATCTCAGTACATCTTTAAGACTGAAAAACTCGTTTATCACCTGTCTTAATTATAGATGTATTTCAAGCCATGAGACTGGGTGATGAGTACAGAGAGAGCTGTAGCTGCAGAATCTGCCATACCTTTCATTCTGCATCGGGAGGTGCAGCCTTGTGATGCTAGTCATGAGTGCAGGCTACCAGGCTGTCCACCTTGGCCGTGGTCTGATTTGTGAATGGGATGGTAAAGAGCCTTTATCAACATGGCCTAAGTCCAGTGAGCACAAACTGCTTTATGAGGACAGTCACCGGGTTAGAATGGATATACAGGTTGACTGCTTGCTCACGATTGAGGTACTGCCCTCCTCAAGAACTTGTGGCGCTGGTGCCGGACAATCCTTCACAGGTCAGGATTCCTGTTGAGCACATTCGTCAGAATGAGCACAGTGACACACTCAGCCTCTTGGAGCTTGCCATCCAGGGTGATGGTGCAACATGAGGCTTCACTCATGGCCTCTCTGCAGTGACTGTCTGTAGAATGTTCCTGTGCTCATGACAGCTGTTGCCTCAGCCCCCCTTGGTGGTCCATGTGGAGAGAATGAGGGGGGAGGAGAGGTCATGGAGAGAGGGAACAGGGAGGAGAGGGAGAGGAGTTGGAGGAGGAGAGGTGGTCAATCAGGAGTACATGATTAGTTTTATGTTAGAACCATCCTGTAAAGGAGATCTGGTGGTGTCATGATTATGCATTGACCTGCAAGTCACATAGTGGGCAGTTGGAAACCACCCCCAACTCCTCAGGAAGAACTCTACTCCTCTAAACAGTTGTACTCTCCTGTGCCCCCAGGGTGTGGCTATGAGTCAGCATTCATTGGATGGCAGTGAAGTTTGGATTTTGAGTAGGTGGAAAATGCTACCTCTTCTCAGCACTGGACATATTTTCTGCTGGGATTTGAACCCCTCCAACTCCCCTTCTCAGATTGTGGTAGTGATCTGTACTAGACTTGCACTAGATTCATATTCCATTTTGGGTTATAACACATTTTGCTTATTTGTTTCCAAGGTATGGACATCTATATAGTTTGCATATTTGGGCTATTATGAATATTACTATGATGAATGTTTGCATACAGGTGTATGTGGATATATGTGTTTTATGTTATCTTGGGTCCATGGATCCAAGAGTGAAATTTCAGGACCATAGGGTAACTCTATGTTATGGAAAGGGGCTCTTTCATGACTTGTAACCTGCAGATGGTACAACCTTGCTTGCTGAAGATAAGCTCTCTGAGCTCATCCTTCCAACCTCCATCTTCACACTGAATTCTAATGGTCTGCTAACTTTCGCTCTCCTTCATAATGTGAACCCCTTAGAGAAGGTGCTAAAATATCACTTCCCGTGGTATCATGACATGTCCAAGGTTAGCAAAATGTCTGACACAGTTATTTCATTGTATCTTTGTTGCTTTTGTAGAGGCTACACCTCACAACATAATTACCCGGGTCCCTAAACACTCCTGCATATCCCTTGTTAGCTGAGACGTTATTGCCAAGGGAAGAAGACTGGGCTTGCTAACCTGAGTGTTTAGGTTTCTAGATAGTTTGACAATTCTTTTGTTTCTTTTCTGTGACTGATTACTAACACCTGTCTTCTGCCATTGACACAACTCTGACTCACTGGGACTCCATATAAGATTACTGGGACTGCAAATCTCATCCACTCTCTCAGTCATGCAGTAGTTGGTGGGTTCCAACCACTGAGCTTTAGGTTGGCCTCTCAGTGAGTGCTGTATCATCAAAGGAAACAGACAAACTCACTGCTATCAAGTCTATTTAAACACATAGCGGCCTGATAGAACATGGTAGAACTGCCCCTGTGGATTTCGAA
Organism: Nesogale talazaci; assembly: GCA_004026705.1. NCBI lineage: Eukaryota > Metazoa > Chordata > Mammalia > Afrosoricida > Tenrecidae > Nesogale > Nesogale talazaci. Next base: position 74,867 of record PVJH01003209.1, read on the forward strand.
GACTTTAACTCTCCCCAAGAGTAGAAAGCCGAGTCTTTCTTCTGCACAGCAACTGGTGGTTTCTAACCCTGCCCTTTGGGTCAGCAGCCCAACATGTAAGCAATATACTACTCGAGTTAAGTTCAAGTTCATAGTAACTGGCTAGGGGAGTTTCGAATCACTCCACAAGGTTCCCAGGATTGTAAACCTTTCCGGAAGGAGAGTACCATACCTGTCTCACACCGAGCGGTTAGTGGGTTCAAACTGCCCACATTTTAGTTAGCAGCAAAGTGCTTTAACCCTGAGTTACCAGGGTTCCCTCTCAAATACAGTAAAGCCTGGTGGCCGTGAGTCCATTCAGACTCAAAGAAACTGCAGAGGATGAAGTAGCATTGTCCCTCCAGCTTCAGAGGCTGTGCAACTTTAAGGGTGTAGAATGCTTCTTCTTTCTTCCACGGATCACATGGTGATTTTGAACTCTGACTTTATGGTTAGCAAACCGAAGGAGAGCCCCATACACCACAAGGGCTTCTCACTCATAAGCAGACATCAGCTTAGCTGCCCTGGAGTAGATGCAGATTCACAGCAATCCTAGAGGAAATGGTAGAACTGCCCTGGGAGCTTCTGAGGCTCTGAGCCTTTACAAGAATAGACAGCCACATCGCATTCCCCGCTCATGTAATACTGTCCCCGAGTTCACAGAGAAGTTGGAAGGAATGAACTGGGAAAACGACAAAGTCATCACCAGATCAAAACTCCTAGGGTTGTTGTTGTTTTTTTTTTTTTTTTTTTAGAATATATAAACCTAGTCAACTGTTCTAACGCTGATCCTAGAAAGCGTAGCTGATTAAGTAAGAACTGATTGCTCATTTTTCTTTTAAAAGAAAAAAGCTGTACTGGTTACATATTCTGGGTGAGGAAAATCCCCAGATGTAGAGATCAAGAGATCAAATGTCCTACAATCTGTGGATCTTCAGAAATAATGCACACTCCGTGTGGGGTTTGGTTCCATGTATCTGAAATCTGAGATTCCTTAGCATCGTTGGACAGATAGGGATCAGAAGCAGGGAACAAAAGCTGGAAATGGAATGAAATATAATTAAAGACTTAAAAATAAGTTTGAATGAAAAAGTGCATCTAACTTGAAGGTCGACTTATATTAAATTAGGATAGCCTGGGCATAAGTACAGATTACAAAGGCAAATTTAATTAGCTCTTTTGAGCATTTCTCCCCCAAATCCATTTATGTCTCTATAATCAATAGCTAGATCATTCTGTTTCCTGTTATTATTTATGATCCCATAAAGATTTGTTTGAGCTTTTGCTTAATTGAAATAAGGTTATGCTTGGCCTAGAGACCCATTCCCTTCCTGGTTGGCGTTTCCAGTGTATTCTTGGAAGCCCTAAGCAGTCTTCTGTGCTGTGAGTTTCGTATGCTTCTGATTGAAGAGGAAAGGGGGGAGGGAAGGAAGGAGGGAAGCAAATGTAAGTTGGCCTCAGATCAGTGAGATAGTATCGAGCAAGGCCAAAATGAATTTGGCCGACCCTCCTCTCCTGCTTCTCACTTGAGAACACACATATTGTAACTTGGAATACCGCTCGAATTTCTTTCAGACTTCTCCGCAGCTACAGTAACAAACTCACTTCAAACAGAAGTCAAGAATGGATGTTCAAAATTTTTCTTCTTTTTTTTTTCCTTAAATGTGTGAATGTGCTCGGAGTAGATATTTTGCAATTACGGTTTAGCTGCTTGCTAAGAGGGAAGTCAATTCCAACTCGTGGTGACCCTGGGAGTGATGGAATAGAACTGGGTCCCGTCAAGTGTTCCTGGCCCTGATTGTTCTGTAGATCACCAGGCCTTTCTTCTGAGGGACTTCTGGTTGAACTCACACCTTTCGATTAGCAGCCAAGCACCAAGTGGCTGAACTGCTAAAACCTTCGGGAACTCCAGACTGAAGACAAGATAACTTTCAAGGACTGGGATGGTAGTGTGTGTGGGAGCGGGGAGGGAGGGGAAGGGAAGGGGCAGGGCAAGTGGAAGGCAGACCTAATTTTGAAACTTCGTCTTTTCCAGTTGGTCATCACAGGACAGCACATTAAAACTTGAGCCCCTACTACTCCTTGCATGTAAAATGGGTTTGTGAAGTTTTACTTCAGAAGGGTGTTGTGATGATAAGCAAATTTGATGATAGAAAGCAGACACAATAAATATCTCAAAAATTCTCCTATTTGCTGAAAAAAATGGGCTCTCTTATGAGTACCCATTCAGTTTCATATCAAGCATTCTTTTTATTGTTAGCTAGGAGCTAGGCATTGATTTCTTCATAGTATTTTGTTTAGAAGTGACTGGTGACTGCATTTCCCTGGGTTCCTGTATATGAACGTGACAGACAGAAATGAAGAAACCTTGGCCTTGGGAGCAGATGAACTTGTATCCAAAAGCTCCTGCAGTGCCATGTAGTAACATGTACTTAATTAAATAGGTTTTTTATCAAAATGGATCGCTAATCAAAGTATTCCCTATATTATTTCTTGGGTAACATCACGGCTTAGGCATTGACCTGCTAACAAATTTGGTCATTCAAATTCACCAGTTGTTCTGCAGCAGGAAGATGCGGCAGCCTGCTCCGGTAAAGTTCTGCAATCTTAGAGACGCTTGGAAACCCTGCAGAACAGTCCTACCCTGTCCAAGAAGGTTGCGATGAGCTGGGATCAACTCTATGGTAGCAGTGTTTGGGTTTGTTTCCTAAATCAATGTGTGTGTGTGTGTGTATATATATATATATATATATGACATATATCTACATTTAGACCTAGATAGCCAATGGAAAAGTTGCTGTAAAACCTATAAAAAGTCCATTTCTATAATTTAGAAAACAAGCATATTGTTTTCAAAAACCTTCATATTGAGGTAATTTTAGATTCATAAAAAATGTGTATAAATAAGGGACTTTCTACAGACATTATACCTAATTCCTCCAGTGAGCTTCAACAACCATGTTTTCTTTTTGTTTTTAATACCTCATCACCAGTGAACTGATTCCTAGCGACCTTATGGGGCAAGGTAGATCACCCCTTGGGGGTTTCTGAGGCGATAACTGCTTATGGGAGTGGAAGGGCTCCCTTTCTCTTGATAAACAGCTAGTGGTTTCAAACTGTTGACCTTGACATTAGCAGCCCAACACAAGCCAACTCACTGCTCCACCGGGTCTCCCACAGCTATAATACAAATGGTTACAACCAGGAAATGAACACTACTTTGTACTTTGAAACTTTAATCCATTTGGCCTTTTACAAACGTTTTATGTGCAGCTTCCTTGATTTTCACTTACGTCCTTTGACCATCACCCATCTGTGAGTTTGTCTCTTGTGTTGGTTTGTGTGTTGCCTAATGTTGGAAGCTATTCCAATAACCTTTCTAATACTGGAAGAGTCACCCATGGCAGACGATTTACAGTAGAGCTTCCAGGCTGAGACAGCTCAGGATAAAAGTTTGATGACTAACTTCCAAAAATTGGCCCAGGAAGACCTTATGGATCACAAAAGTCTATTGTGCAACATAATTCTAGAAGATGAGCCCTGTCAGTTTGTAGGCACTCAAAACACCTAGTGGCTGCAGTAGTAGATCCTAGCAAACCAAGGCATATGAGACTGCACAGGGCAGGCACGGTTGAGTTCTTTTATTCATGTGGTTGTCATGAATCAGAGATAATGCTCCATCAGCTATGAACTGTTGTACTGCCCACATACCTTATAGGAGTTCGTTTGCTTAATGGAAACACATTTTAAAATGTGTTTACATCTTAGCACTCCTCATTCCCTGAATAACCTAGAAGACTTTGCTTAGTGTCTTTAATGCCCCTCTTCTTCATCTGTAAAAGAGGATGGAATTTACTTGTGGAGCTGTTAGATACCCACCAGTGGAGGACAGAATATTGGTAAATACTTTAAAGCAACTTCATGGCCTCAAACCTTTTTTAAGTTTGCAGGTAATTCCCATTATTTGTAGTAATGTGTTGTGTTCTCCAAAGTTAACAGGAACACTGGTTTAGTGAATACCAAACCATTGCTTTAAGGAGAAATACAAGGCTATGTTCTCGTGAACCTGTGGTCACAATATCTCATGAAAATATAAATATAGATAACCTTGTTTAATATAGGCCTGTTTAATATAGGCCTGTTAATATAGGTCGATTCATTAAGGTTGAACTCACTTCCAGCACCACTCTAAACATACCTGAAAGAAGTTTATCTAGCACACATACTATCTTCTGTAATGCACATCACAATCTTCCTAGAGGTACTCACAATACTAGTGCAACTGAGTCAATTCTGATTCACAGTGAACACATCTTTGGCCTGAAGAATAGGTGATGGATTTGAACAACTGATCTTAGAGTCAGCAGTTCCCATATTTTTTAAGGATGCCACATGCTTTCTAGTGCTCCTACACTTGTTGGAATGTGCTGCCACATCCATCCCAAGTCACTGTGACCTTCTGCCAAATAGAACCAACACTGCCCGATATTACCTGCCTCATCCTCTCCATCGTTACATTTGAGCCCATTCTTTCATCAGTTGTGTTGTGTCAACCCCTCCTATTGAGGGTCTTTGTCAAGTACCATGCCCTATTCCAGGGTCTGGTCTTTCCTGATAACATCTTCAAAGTATGTGAGACCATGTGTTACTCTACTTGCTACTAAGGAACATTCTGGTTGTGACTCTTTCGAGACAGATTTGTTAGTTCTTGTAGGTGACTGTGGTATTGTCAATTTTCTTCTGCACCATAATTCAAATGCATCTATTCTTCTGTGGCCCTCCTTATACAATGTCCAATTTTCACACACACATGTGATGATTGAAGTTGCCATGGCTTGAGCCTGGCGCACCTTCATTCAAGCAGGTGACAGCTTGCTCTTCAACATTTTAAAGATTCTTGTGCAGAACATTTACCCAAAGCAAAGCATTGCTTATTTCCTGCCTACTGCTTCCATGTGTATTGCTGGTAGACCCAAGCAAGATGAAATCCCAGACAGGTTTCATCTTCCCCCCCCTTCAAGCATGATGCTAGTTCTTATTCTAACTGAATTTTGATTTTCTTTACTTTGAGTTGCAATGTTCTAAGCCTTAGGAACACTAAGAAGCATGCTGGCAGAAGGTGTAGGGTAATTTTCAGCAGAAAAAAATCACACACAAAATGAGCTGGTATAAAAACCATGAGAAAGACACGTACAGTAGGAAAACTGAAATAAGACAGAGCATCACATTTTCCAACCTCAACTAGTAACATGTATGGTGCGACTAACATTTTGATGACAAATTTTCATGCGCATATGATAAGACATGCTAATTGCTAGGATGGTCTCAACCCATTGTAGCCTACCTGCTTCTCCCATCTTCCTCCCACTGTACTTGAACAGACAGCTCCTGTCAATGTGCTTTCCTCCATGCTAGGCTAGAAGTCTTGGTGGTGCAGTGGTTAAGTAATCAACTGCCAACTGAAAAGTTGACTTGATTCTGCACAATTGCTTCTGCCCCAGAATGATGAGCAAACCCAAATTAATCCCCCCCCCCCGCCATCTAGTTTAATCCAAATTATATAGACCCTATGTAGGAATTCCGAGGCTGGTAATCTTTATGGCAGCAGAACGCTTCATCTTTCTCTACTGTGAAGCTGGCAGGCTTGAACCACTCTCTTTGCATTGAACATGCTACTACTTAACTGACAGTGCTACAAGGTAGTTCTAATGGTCACCGGGACTGGTTTCCAGTCAAACTCAACATAATCGGCGCCCAACAACCAATGGTCCCTAACCAATACTCTTCATGTCAGAATTATATTTCTTCTCTTGGGAGGCCTTTGTTTCATGGAGTTAGTGTTATGGATTGTAGGGTTCTTTTCATTTTGAAATTTTTTTTAGATTTATGATTTTTTTAAATGCCACATCTTCTAACCTAATTCTGTTTTGCCAGCAGTTGATTATAGCCCTAGGTTAATGTCAGCTTCAAATCCAAGTGTCTACAGTCAGTTTCTGGGAATTCCTAAGCTAACAGTGCCCTCCAGGAAAAGTTGTCAGTGGTGTGCTGGTGGGCGTGATGTTGAGAGGGTTGGATCCAGGAGGGGTCATGATGCTCTGTTTCTCATCCTGGGTGTGGGTTATCATGTCTGCACTTGAATGCAAAGGTAGAAACACACTTCTCTGCTGTGTGCCTTATTGTCTGACTCTATTTAAAAACTTTAAAGGACTCATTTTGCTATGACTCTCATGGCTGTGTTTTCTGATAGACTTGCCAGTGTGAACAAGGACCCATATAAGTCCACTCAAGTGAATATTAAGGTGGGGTTAATGTGGAATGGGAATTTTATTTTCCTTTTAGTGTTGGTCTAACTGGAAATTGGAGACAGCCTATTGACATTCGTAGTCTCTTATACAGTGTCTCCCTTCCTCTAGCTTACCTCCCAGTCTCCTTGAAATCTATGTTGCTTATGCCTATTCCCAAGAGCTCTGTTCATTTATTTATTTGTTTTATTTTAGGTTTTTTGGCTCTTCTACTCTTTCTCTATTTTCCAGCTCCCCATTGCCAAGAAAAGGGCTGTGCGTTCATAGATCCACATCTTCTGAGGATGTGTTTAAAGAATGTTTAAAAATATTCCTTTATGTTTTAGCAAGTGGCATCTCATTTCCTGCTTTGGCTGCTGGCCTTCAGCCGACAAGCCAGGGCCGAGGCTGGGGTGAAAAGTTCACTGTCCAGTAGTGCCGGTGAAGCCAGCATCATGTGGCCAGGGGCAGACTGGGACTTGGCAATTCCCCATGGATGTGAGTCTTCAGGAGAGAGGCTCTTAATCAAGTTGGCTTTCTGCACTCGAGCTCTGGTTTTATGATTCTCAGGTTTTCATGATTGAGTGGCACTGGTATTCTAATTCCAGGAACTCAGCACTGCCTAATGCTCTTGTCATTGACTAGATCAATGCTATAAAATTGAGGGTGTGACCTCATGGTAGGTTATGAAATCAATTTTGTGGAGAGAGAAAACAGAGGAAAATAAACAAGAGATAGAAAGAGGGCATTATACGTGACAAGAATATGGGCTAGTTTGGAGGACTTCTGGTTGATGACTCGTATATGCAGGCACACATATGCATGCACACTGGGTTTGGGTATAACATGCTTTAATTCTTTGTATATTACGTGTTGCCATGAGAGGTTGAGAGAAAACAAGGTTTAGATTTGGATCAGAGGTGAAGTATTGGCCTCATTAGTCATTCGGAAAAGAACACTCTTAGGATTTAGGAAAGACTTTTTTCTCCTTCCTACTGGTTTTTGAGTGTAGGCAAGTCCTGGGTCTTCTCTGAACATCAGGTTTTATCAGTTGACAGGAATTTTGGATGAGGTTATGCTGTGCTGTCTTAATATAAATCATTCCAGTCATTCTTACCCAGTCTCAAGAAATATGCAGTTCTTGTTACTGGTAAGCTCTGAGTCAAAGATTAGTCACCTTCCAGGACCTACTGCTGACCCTACTCTGTCTGATCTTCAGTCGGGGACCTGCCTTCCTTCTTGCCCTGCCAAGCACAGCTCTGCCCCTGCGAACCCTATAGACTTGGCAGGTGTCTGTCCTGTTAAAGTGAAGTCTGTCTTCTCCTGACTGTGAGAGAGCCATGGCTTTGTCTTCAGCTGGATTCTTAGGGCATCATATTTGTTTGTGGCCTGGAGGTAGTTCCCTGTGCTTTATATGCTTGGGCCCAATGTAGTTTCACATTTTTGTGATAATGTAAGGTAGACGACATCTGATAGATCCTGGTGTCTTCTCAGCATTCATGCATGGGAGAACTTCTTAGATTATACAGTTTATCCTTCTTGGGTACTAATTTGGTTGAGACTACCAGGTAACATATGTGTATCTGAGAAATGAAGAGGGTGGCTTGAATACATATTTCCCCACTCATTTAATTTTTAAAATCAAATCCTTACGTGTTTTGAAATCTTTAAATAGGCCTTAAAATATACTCCTGAAAGGTCATGATATTAAAGGCACAAGGGGACAGTTCTACCTCCCTCAAACGTCCAGGTAACTTTTTTTTAACAAAGATTTTATTGGCACATAATCCATATAGTGTGCAATTCAACAGTTATGAGTGTTATGATCATATATCACAGACAATTTTAGAACATTTTGTTCTATCTTGTTCTTCTTGTTATTAACTCCCTATTCCCCCCTAACTTACCATACCAATAACAGTAGCAGTGCTATATGGACAAGACATGGGTAGACGTCAAAGGGGTGTTTGCATTTAAAATATGGGGGATAGCAGAAAATGGCAAGAATATTAGCTAAGATTTATATTCATAGCCTTGGAAAATATTTTCTTGTGTTTTCAGTGAAGGTTTACATTGTAATTTAGGCTCTCCTTCCCAAATGGCTATACAAGTTGCTGAATTATATTGTGCCCAATGTGTGTACTTTCTCATTATTTCCATTCTGGTTCTCCCATGTCCCATTCCCCTGTGTCATGAGTTTCATGTCTCTTGTTTTATAGTAATTGTTGACCATTGAGTCCCAGATAGGTTATGCAATCATAGTCATGACAAAATTATATGAATGACTCCTCTTCCACTCTGGTCTTCCACCTGTCTACATGTGGTTCCTTCTTGATGCTCCATTGATTTGTTTTACACATTGAAACTATGAATTAGGGAAGGTTTGCACAGAATAGCATCGATTATACAGTGAACAGGTCATAGACATTTTGTTCCATCTCCTCCATTGTAGTTCCCTCCAGGAACCATCACTGGTTCCACTTCCTTCCAGTGTTTTCTGTTTCCATTTGAATTCTGTTCTACCCACACTATCCAGGATCTTTCCAGAGAAGGATACTGTCTATTCTTTAACCCCTGTGTCCACTGAGGCAGTCTGCCTTCCATTGGGGCACAATGGGTTTCTTGCTAAAATTCCACTGCTCCTCATGGCAGATAATTGTGCTCACTTTTCTGTCTTCCCAGCCTCTTGGTAATCAACTCCTTGATGACAAAATTCTGTTTGAAGTGAAAACTTAAGCGGTACTTCTTAAGGCAAAGGAAACATCTTAGTGCAAAGGTTTGGAATGAACGGAAATGGTCTAGACTCTTTCGAATGATGGCATTGCAGCTGTTGCTGTTTGGGACTGTCAAGACCATTCTGACCCTGGTGACCCTCTGCACAACAGAAGAACCCCACCCCCAGCCCTGCACCATCTTCACTATTGCTCTTATCTTTGAGTTGATTGTTGCAGCCACTAAGTCCCTCCATCTTGTTTAGGACTTTCCCCCTTTTCCATTCCCCCAATAGTTTACTAAGCCTGATGTTCTTCCCTGGGGACTGGTCTCCAGACAACTAATCCAAAGAGCACAAGACCAAGTCTCACCATCCTTGCTTCTAAGGGATATTCTGGCTGTCCTTCCAAGACAGATTTGTGTATTCTTTTGGCCATCTAAAAGAATTCCATGATTCAGTCTTAATTTCAATTTCCTTTCACAGTCAGCTATACTTTTCAGGGTGTGTACTTGTAGAGGCTAGCTTTTCAAAAAGCATGTCTCCCAAAATAGGCTTGCCCATCCTTTTCAAAGTCAACATGTCAAATGATCAATTCAAGGAGTTAATAAGTGAAGATGAGCAGGACAGCTTGGGGAGTGTGGAGGAGAAGGATTCCCTCAGACTGCTGATGGAGTTCACTGTCTTGGATGGCATTTGCTTCTTGTGGCAATCTTACAGAATTCTAAAGGCACAGCCCTTCAGTGGTGATGCCCGGTGCTTTAGAATGATCACAACTCTCACATTTTATGCAGGGGTTTCCATATGAAAGTCAAGAGTTGAAGGTTGTGAGGTAAAAGTATAAATTGTGCAATTACTAAAGATGAGGATGATGATAATATTATTCATTCCTTTGGGTGGGGGGTCAGTGGATATAGAAAATGGCATTAGTAATTATCCTGTTTATGGTAGCTGATCATGTTTTGTAGAGATGTGCGTGTGTGCACATACATACGTGTGTATGCATGCATACTTGATTCCATTTAGTCCTCTCTGATCCCTTACTCCTTCCAGTCAGGGACCCAATGGTCAAGTTCTATGTAAAAGCCATGAATATGTTCTTGTAAAATATACATAATTTCATATTTTAAAGCTGATTCTACCTACATTTTCACTCACATAAATTATACCGTATTATATATACTCCCATTTTTCTCCCTAATTTCACTCAACATTCTGGTTGAAGGTGCATACTGGTATTGCTATGCATCCAACTGCTCACAGTTTAGTACAACATCCTGAACACACAACTACACACTCTCCTGATCTTCTTTCCCTGCATGGGTAGCTTTATTGTTTCCATCTTATCCCACCGTTAGCACTGTTACTATAAGAAACCTCAGGAATGGTTCTTCCTGGGACTGGGTGATAATACCCAGGAGCATTCATTTGAGATAGGATTTTCTGGACCATAAAAAACAAAAGCTCACTGCCTTGAAGTCAACTCCAATGCATAGTACTGAACTTATAAGACAAGTTATAACAGTCCCAGTGAGTTTCTGAGATACTAACTTTTTACATTTACCAAGGAGCACATTTCATCTGTTGCCTTTGGAACCACTGGCAGTTTCAATGAGTTAGCAGTCCAATGAGTATTCATTCCTCTAAACTCCCAGAGTGCCTCCTCTGGACCATAGAGGGCATTTGTGTATGGTTCAGATTTTTATTCTTGTAGCTACTGCTGAGTCAGTGTCCATGTACTATGTGGTACAGCAATGCCTGGCCCCATTCTGCCTCTCATGATCAGAACTAATATCTTATTAGCCATGGGATTTTCATTGGCTGATTTTCAGAAGCAGATAGCCAGGCCTTTCTTCCTAGTCTTGATTCCCAGCTGAAATCTGTTCAGCATATTGCATATCATGCAGGAATTCCAATCAGCTCATTCATATTCGGCCCCTTGCTATGAATTTACATCTCACCCAGATAAGCTCAATCAGAATCTACATTCTCACAATATCCCCGTTATTCTGATAGATCTTGAGGATCTTGTTAAGATACATATAACAACATTAGTTAAAATAGTAGTTACTTGAGTTAACATGTACATGGATTTATTCCAAACAGACTGTCTCTAATTATCTCTCTGCCATCAGTAGAATGTTGAAGGAAAGATTTCCCAGTAATGCACTTGTTTTAACCTCATTAGGGCATATTAAAAAAAAAGCACAATTAAAAAAACACTGTGTCATGATCAGCTAGCTCAGTGAACTGACCTTTCCACAAGTCTTTTAAGAAAGATAAAAGCAGTGACAATGATTTCATGAAACGAAGCGTAACTGGGGACCAGTCTTGGATTTACTGATCAACTACAGATAGCAAGTTTCACTCAAAGGAATATGCTTTAAATTTAAAAAAAAAAGAGGTCAATCAACTCAGAGAGTTCTTTTAGGGGATACCAGGGGATAATTTTGATCAGTTTTCTTGATGGGTCCAAGATGATCTTGGAAGCTTATCTTAGGATGAAGTTTAAAGAAAATTCTAAACTGCTCTGTTGAGAAGAGAGGCCGGAATTCTAAGGATTTCTTTCTTTTTTTTCTTTCAGGACAATTGTACACCTACCTGTTCACTCTTCCAGGATAGCAAGCACCATCTTAAGAGAAATCCATTGGTACACTTTACCCCATCCAACGAGCAGTCCCTGATCTTGCTCCTTCAGACTTACTTTGGAGCCCCAAACTCCAGGATCATTTAAAAGGAGTGTGATTTGGTTCTCCTGAAGATGCCAAGACGATGGTTTAAATCTGGTGTCATTTGAAGTGGACAGAATTCTTCGAGAAAGGCTTCAAACAAAACCAAGAAGCAAATGCCATGCTCAGAAGTGTAGGAAGGTGGATGTGCCAAAAAACAATAACTTCACATTTTTATATTATTTTAAATAAATGAAAATGTTTCTGTGATTTTGTGGAATGCATTTAGACATACCTAGTGTGGGGCAGGGAAAAGCAAATTTTTAGCAGGGAGTTGAACCATAGTGAGTTTTAAGCTCTGATATCATATAATTTCCCAAAGTACTCTCAGATTACTCTACAGAATAATTTACCAGCCAACATTCCCTTCATCAGTATGAGGTTTTATATGCCCACATTTCCTCCTGCATTTAGCATAACTCAGTTTTTTTTTCTTGTTTCTCTCTACTGGATGAGGCCTGATCACTCTTAGTCTCATGCTGTTATCTAATTACTGATGGATCCCATCAACCCTTCAAGTGTTTGCTGTGTTTTGGAATCTTCCCTTCAGATTCACTGCACATTTGTCTCATGAGGTTTGCATTCTCTCCATGAACTGATTAGATTTCTTTGTATATTCTAGTAGTTCCTGAGTACATTTGCATATTATATATCTTCTTTTAGTCTGTTATTTTTCATTAACTTTACCCAGTAGGCTCTTTTCTTGAACATCTCTTTTTGCATGCTTAAAAAAAAAAACTATGCTTCTCACCCCTCCCCAACCCACCCCACTATCATGATCCCATTTCTACATTACAAATCTGGCTAGGCCAGGGGATGGACAGATAGGAACCAGAAACATGGGGAATCTAGGACTGATGATCCCTTCAAGACCAGTGGTGAGAGTGATGAAACCCAGAGAGTGGAGGGTAGGTTGAGTAGAAAGGTGAAACCGATTCCAAGGATCTACATATAACCTCCTCCCTGGGGGATGAACAACAGAGAAGTGGGTGAAGGGAGACATCGGCCAGTGCACACTATGACAAAATAATAATAATAATGTGTAAATTATCAAGGGTCTATGAGGGAGGGGGAGCAAGGGAGGAGTGGGAAAAAGGAGGAGCTAATAGGAAGGACTTAAGTAGAAAGAAAATGTTTTAAGAAGGATGATGACAACAAATGAACAAAAATGCTTTTCATACAATGGATGTATGTATAGATTGTGATGAAAGTTGCATGAGTCCCCAATAAAATGATTTTTAAAATCTAATAAAATAGCCACAGGGCAAATGGGCACATTCACTATTGTCAATTGTATAGTTCATCAGCATTAATCTCATTCATGCTGTCTTGCAAGCCTTACCCTTGTTTTTTCTCAAAACACGTTTGACACCTCAAACAGAAATCCTTTCATCATTGAAAAAAAAATAAAAAGAAGTCCTCACAGTTGTTCCTATGTTGGTGCATAGTGCTGCAGCCACTGTGACACTCCATTAGTGGAGGACGTTCTTCTTCTTTGTTCCCCTTCTCCTTTTCCAAACCCAATGTACTTCTTTAGGAACTGACCTCTCCCAATGTCCAACTGAGGCAGTGATGCACTCTGGTGTCAATTTCAGGATTGGGAGTGTAGGGGTGGAGTCTAGCCTGTCAATCTAGAGATAGCCAATGAGACCTCTGTGTGGGCGTGGCTTTCTCCTGAGAATTCTGGGAAATTTTGAGATATTTCCCTCATGGGTATGAGAGACTTAAACTCAGTCCTTGGGAGACCTTTCAGCTGGCAAGAGACATGGTAGCATGCTGATAGACTCTGAGCCTTGGGGACTGGAAAAGTCACGGGAAGATCCCTGCCAGCGCTGAGATGTTTCTACCACCACTGGATGCACAAGACTCTGCACCCACTGGCCTGTGATTGTCCTGGCATCACTGCATGGTCTTTGTGAGTCTGAAGAGGGCTTATGGATTGGAATCAGACATACGGGCTAATATTGGACTTATGAACTTGGACAGGAGTGGGTTGGGATGCTTTCTCAATACTCCATTCCTCTTTTACATAAACCTCTTCCTTATATACATATGCACATCTATGAATTTGTTTCTCTAGTCTACTCAGACTAGATGTCAGATGTAATTTTTCCTCTAAGGCTGAACTTCCCTCAAGAGAGATTTGTTTGTCCTTTCAGCAGTTCATGGAAATTTCAATATTATTTTCCAGCCCCATGGTTCATATACACAGATTTTACATCAGTCATTTTCATTTAATTTCTGTATTCACATGCATATGAAACAATTGAAAACACTAGGACTTGTGTTGAGTGCACCTTGGTCCTCAAAATAGCATCCTTACTTTTCAATACTCTAAAGAGGTCTTGCGCATCAGACCTACTGAAGGTGATACGTCTTTTGGCCTCTTGATTGCCACTTCTGTGAGCATTGGTTGTGGCAAAAACAAAATCCTCGATAATTTCAACCTTTTCTCCATTTATCATGATGTGACCTATTGATCTAGTCAGGAGAGTTTTGGAATTTTTCCCATTAAGTAATAATCAACACTGAAGGCTGCATTACTCCCTTTTCAGCAAGTGCTTCAAGCCGTCCTCACAGTCAGCAAGTAAGACCATGTTATTTGCATAGCTCAGCTTGTAAATAAAACGTCCTCTAATCTTCATGCTGCATTCTTCTCCATATAATCCTACTTCTCCAATCATTTGCCCAGCATATAGATTGAAAATGTGTAGTGAGAGGATTCAACCCTGTCTCAAATATTTCTGATTATAAACTGTACAGTAAGTGCTCCCTGCGTTCCACAACTGCCTCTTCATCCATGTCCAAGTTCTGCACAAGAAAAACGAAGTGTTCTGAAATTTGCTTTCTTTTCAAAGTTATTCAAAGTTTGTTATGATCCACATAGTTCAATGCCTTGGCACCATCAAGAAAACACAAGAAAACATATTTCTGGGATTCTCTGCTTTCAGCCAAGATCTGAATTCAGCAATGATATCATTTGTTCCATATCCTCTTCGGAATCTGGCCTCAACCCCTGGCAGCTCCCGGTCAATAAATTGCTGTAACCCTGGTTGATAGGCAATCTGGGAGGCTGCTAATAGCACACAAGGTTGGCAGACACTAAGGCTAAAGTGTAAAAACTGCGAGTAGATTAGACAGATGCATGATCCGGGGCATCAAGAAGAGACAGGTCTTGCCACAGAATCTCCCTCAACAGGAGTAGGCCAGAACTCGAAGGAAACTTCCTTTTAATAGCTTTAGGCCTGTGACCCGAGCAGGAGGTTATGCCCCTCTCTGAACCGTTGCTGCCTACAGTAGATCCTGCCATGGGTTGATTACATTACATTAGGTCACATCAAGGAGGCTTGTCAGGTCCTGCCAGACCACTGAACATCCTGGTCCTTCCAAGTTGACAAAAATCTAACTTTCACAATGATTTCCTTCATTTTCTCTCTATTTTCTTTTTTTCTCCCCTATATGGTGCTTCTGTTTTAACCACTAGTTGATACGTTTGAGCTCTCTAGAGTCTTTCCTTATTTTCTTTCTTTGTTAACCAAGGGTCTTCCTGTTTTCTCACTATTGTTTCAAAGTAGGCTTTAATATCTGAAAAAGCAAGCCCCTGTTATTGCCTTTCTTTCTTGGAGGCCTAAGGTATCCGTGGAATTTTACTTTTTTATATGCATTTAAAAATATAATATATCACATTTCTAAGAAATATAATTGAAAATTTGATTGGGGTTGTATTGAATTTATAGCAAGTTGTCATATCTAGGAGCTTCCATAATCTCTCCCTTAATTTCAGTAATCTCCTGGGTACTTTATTTCACTTTAAACTAGACTGTAAAGACGTATAATTTTGGTGACCTCTGAAGTCAACATACAGTGAAGACAAGTAATCCAAATAATCCTTAAAATAATTCCAAAATAGTTTCGGTGATTGAGAGTTTTGTTAAAGTATTAATATCCTTCTAACCTGGATTATTTGTGCCAGAAGAAATAGTAAAGGTAATCTTTGATCATCCAACATGTTATATATTAGGAAACTCATCCTCAGTGAGGTTAAATGACTCCCTTAAGATTACAGAGTCCTAGAGTAAGAGAACCTCAAAGTGAAATCATATTTTGTAACTTTTGATCTTTGCCAACAAACGAAACCCACAATGACCATATACCTCCCATGCTTTGGTATTTAGTGACTTCAATTTTTTCCCTGCATTTTATATTCAGTGTTAAGGTTGACTTATGTTTCCAGAAAGCAGATTCTTTTCTCCCATATGTTTATACATAGAATGATGAACCTGTCGAAGCTGTGAGACAAAAAGGAAAAAGAAAATGTTCTTGGGCACCATATTGTCTTCTCATTCACATGGTGTTGGGCTCATTTTCAGTTGTTAGGTCTCTTCATTCTGGCTGTGGTGGATAATGACTTTAAGAAATATACACAGTAGTACTTGCATCAGATAATCATCACACATTAGCATGCTAATGAAGTGTGAGAGTGCTAAGCTGGGCTAGCACAGTAAAGCAGGGAAGGAAGAATTTATCCCTGCTGCTGCATCATGGAGATGACACAATGCAAATGGAAACCGCACTCCCAATTAACTGGCAGGGCATTATTTATTATTGACATGCTTTTTCTGCCTCCTTCTCAGTTGCCTGCTGAAGCTTGGTCTTTCCTGTCTTGAACCCATCTGATTTCCCGCAAAATAAGTTGGTCTGGGGACAGAAATGAATACTTTTCCTTTTTGTAGACAGAAAGCAGAACTCATAAGGGAATAATTACAAGTCTAATCCTTCTGTTTTAATGACATCAATTGAATAACATTGAAAAGGCAAAGCCTGCCTGATTTCATAGCATTTTAACTTTGTGCACTTGAATCTAAATAACATGTCATTTTGCTGTATGTCTGGTTACAAGGGCCATCAAAATGAAAAAGACAAAATGTGTACACACGTGTGTGTGTGTGTGTGTGTGTGGTATTGTTGGTGGATGACAGAAAGAAATCTCCACTAGCCCATTTATATATCTTGGGGTCTAGTTTGAAGGTGAAAATAAAATATAGGTATTTGATGGGGTATGCAGAATTGGAATCTTTGATGGAACTACTGTTTACAAGGGGCTTTGAAAAGCTTGTGAAAGACTGAATGGCATGAAAAACCAATGGGATTTTTTCACAAATATTTCGAACCCCACTCCTACAGATACTGCTAGGGATAGGCAAGTAGATTTTTGATTCATTGTCATACCATGTGTGGCAGTCACTAATCTTGTGTGTCACCTTCAGGACTGGGAATTTAGGGGTGGAATCTAGTCTGTCGGTCTTGAGATAGCCAATGAGATCTCTGGGTAAGCATGGTTTTCCCCTGAGAATTCTGGGAAATCTGGTGGAATTTCCCCCGTGGAGTTGAGAGACTCACTGCTCAGTCCCTTGGAGACACTCTACTGACAAGAAACAAGACAGACTCCCTGTGGGACATCCCAGAGAAACCACATGGGCTTACCCTGATAGAACCAGACCTCTGAAGCCAAAAAAAAAAAAAAAAAAAAGCTATGTAGACACTTAAGAAGCCACACAGAGGTCCCTGCTAGCACTGAGATGCTTCTATCACCACTGGATAGAAGTGGTGCAGAAGACTCTGCACCTACTGGCCTGTGATTGTCCTGGCATCATTGCATGTGCTTTGTGAGTCTGAAGAGGACTTATGAATTGGTATAGGACATATGGGTTAATGTCGGACTTAGGGACTTGGACTGTATTGGGTTGGGCTGCTTTCTCAATATTCCATTCCTCTTGCATATAAATCTCTTCTTGATATACATATGTGTGTTTATGAATTTGCTTCTCTAGTCTGCCCAGACTAACACACCATGTGACAGTGCAAAACTGCCCTGTAAGGTCTTCCAGGCTTTGGCCTTAAGGGTGTTTAACACATTGCTAGGTCTTTCTTTGCTGGCACAGTTGGCTGGATTGGAACCACCAATCTCCTCATAGAACAGAAATGTGAATGTTGCCATACCAGGGTTTCCTCATAGACAGAGCATCCTTTCATGTGAAAGAGGTTACAAGGGCAGTTTAATCAGGTGATGGTAGGCAATATGAAGATACAATTCTGTGCTAATATATGAAATGCCATTATCACAATTTCTTTCCCACTGAAGATATTTACAAAGAAGAAATAATACATTTTGTGAACCGTTTCTTTCTTTCTTTTTTTGACAATGGATTTGGTTACTTCATTTAAAGACCTTATATCTTTTTTTAATATAGATTTTATTGGGGGCTCTCACAGTTCTTATAATATTCCATATATCATTTGTATTAAGCATATTTGTACACATGTTGCCACATTCATTTCCATACATTTTCTACTTGAGCCCCCGACATAAGGTCCTCTTTCCCCCTTTCCTTGAATTCTCTCTTTTTTTGAACGCTTTCTGTATTTTCTCCTGTGTTTCTTGGGGCTTGCTCACTTAATGGGAAGACCTTGGGTCTGAAACAATTCAATTGTGACTTTTACCTTTCCTTTGAATATAAGAGCAGGAAGGGTTGAGCCTCGGTGGCGTAGTGGTTGTGCGCAGGACTGCGGCCCACTGGGACGGAGGTTCAATTCCAGCAGTGGGGCTGGGCCTCCTACTCCCACCACCGGAGAGCAGTGATGCCCCCCCCCCCCAAAAAAAAAACAAAATAAAAAAAAGAGCAGGAAAAAGTGAGTGTAATTTTAAAATAATTTGTTGGGAGAACACAATCAAGCCCACAGACAAGCCCATATTCAAATTTGTTTGACATCCCATAAGTTAGACCACCAAACAAATAAACAAACAAACTCACTGCAGCCAAGTGAATACCGAGTCATAGCGATCCTATAAATGGTTTCCAAGGCTATAAATTTTTTCAAGAGCTTAACAATTTCATTGTTCTCCCTAGAACAGCTGCATGGTTTGAACCATTGATCTTCTGGGTAGCAGTCTAGTGCTTCTCTGACAGCAGTGCCAGGAACTATAGGTCCCCGTTGATTATGTGTTATTGTCTATACAGAGTTTTATGTTCTTCCGGTGTTTATCCAAGTATTGACCTGGATCATCCACTTAGCCTTAAAAATAAACCCTGTCGAACCTCAGTAAATAGCAGTCAACAATTTATGTCCACGATGTGTGTAGACATAGTGTAATTTGCTCTGTACTCTTATTTGCATTAATTTAGCTATTGCTGTCATCACATGGAGTCCCAATGTGTTGAATATCCTTAAATCAAACCTATTTTCATCAAGTTGATTCCAACTCATAGAGATCCCATAGGCCAAGGTAGAATTGCCCCTCTGGGTTTCTAAGACCATAACTCTTTACAGGAGTAGAAAGCCTCATCTTTCTTTCAAACTTCAGACTGTTTGGTTAACAGCCCAATGTGCTTCCCATTAAATATATGGGCATGGTATTCAGAGAACACCTGTTATCTAAATGAATATCGAGATAAACTTATGGTGCAATATTATATGACAGGAAGAGCTCTTGAAGAAGTTTCTCAGAAATTCAGAGCTAGCATTTTCCTCTCTCAGAGCTTTGTTCCATATATATGTCTCCATGTGTAGGTGCATATGTACATGTGTGTGTCTGTGTGTAGGTGTATATGTGTGTGTATACTTGATGGTTAGACAGTCTCTAAGATTTCTTCACCTTACACCTTCTTCAGAACCTGTGACTTTAAGTTCACTTCTTGCCTCATTAATCTTTTCTCTAGGGGAAATTCTACTGTGTGGCCACATCTGAAAAAATAGAAACAGCATGTTCACAAGAATGAGAAAGAGTGTTGAAATGAAGTGGTTGCTGCTTTCACTGTATGTTAAAGACAGGAGTGTCTGGAGCCCCAGAAGATAGACAAGATGGATCAGAGCATCTCTCTAGGTTTCTGTGATAAGAGATGTTACACGCTAGATAATATTTCACCCATCTAGACAAAGCAATGGCAGCTTAACACTGTGATGGCGACTGCTCTAGTGCTTGTGTAATCTGGCATAGGCAAAAACAATCGATGGTGGCTGATGTGGGCCTTCCATTCTTTGGGCTGCTCATCTACTACTCATCAGATAGTTGCTTCATGGACTTATCTTGGTTGTAACTTTGATTGAAGCAGATCACCAGACCTCTCTCCAGGTGGCTTCCAATTACTAACTGTTGGGTTCACAGTCACTTGCACACTGCTTCCACCCAGGCTCTTCTTACCATATGCATCAATCCAGGTAGGCTAGAGAAACAAATTCATAACAACGCATATGTACAGTATATAAGAGAGTTTTACATAAAGGGTAATTGTACTTTAAGAAAACATCCTAACCCAGACCAGTTCAAGGTCATAGGCCAGATATTAGCCCATATATCTGATACCAATCAAGAAGTCCTCTTTAGACTCATGCAACATGTGCAATGATGCCAAATGAAGAATGACCACAATCCAGTGGGTGGATCCAGAGGTATTGTAAGTATCTCAGCGCTGGCAGGAGTCTCCACGTGTCTTCTCTAGGTCCAGGATTCTGGCTACATTGGGGTAGGTCCATGTGGCTTCTCCTCAGGAATATATCCCAGCCTTGTCAGTTGAGTGTCTCCAAGGGAGTGAGTGAGAGAGTGTCTCCTGCTTCTAAGAAGAAAGTACCAGATTTCCCAGAATTCTCAGGAGAAAGCCATGCTCACCCAGAGGTCTCAGTTTGACAGGCTAGACTCCACCCCAACACTCCCAGTCCTCAAATTGATACCAGATTCACTGGCTGCCACACCATGATACTAAGATCAATCGGCAAACAAAAATCCTCCCTGCCATCAATGTGTAGCAATCCCTCTGGCCAAGGTCAAAGTGTTCCTGTGGGTTTCTGAGCCTGGGACCCCCTTAATGGAAGAACTGAATCTTATCTTTCTTCTGAAAGACTGGCAACGTATACTTTCTTCTGCAAGTGTACACTTCATGTGCTTGCTTGCTTTGCACAGGACATTCTATCTAGGGAAAACTTGCATTAAATTAGTAGCTTGACTTTCATTTCTAGGATATGATAAATCGAGGCTTAGAGGGTTGGCTTTTCCATGAAGTCTCCAGAAAAGAGTGATGATATGCCCATCCAGATGTGCCCAACAGGTCTCTCCCTGTGGGCTTATTTCTAGCAACATTAAATTTTCTGTCGGGTGCTTTATTTACAGTCTGCTACTGCAGTCAGCTGTGTATAGTGAGTGAATGGGTGTGTGTGTGTGTGTGTGTGTGTGTGTGTGTGTGTGTGTGTGTGTGTCTGCGCTTAAACTCATGACCAGATCTTTTCTGGTGCTATGACTTAATTAAATGTTGAATGATAATGAAGGCACACTTCCATAGGCAGTGTGAAAACACTGTTTACACCTGACAAAACTAACTGAATGTTATGTCTATCAAGGTACAAGGATGCAAATTGTGATGTGCTAGACAAAAGGCCTATTTTATTGTCTTCTCATTCTTAAAACCAGGAGTGATGAATACCAATAGAATGCAATGAATATATATTTGTTTTCCATTGCATCTTTCCATAAATGTGCATGGGCCATCTGGGTCTCTTTTCTCATTGTTTTTTAAATTGCTTTTAGTACAAAGCTTAATATTCTGTAAAGCTGTCCAGTCGATTCTGACTCATAACAACCCTACACAAGGTTTCTGAACCTGTGCATTTTGACTGTAACTGTCTCTCAAAGAGCAGTTATGAGATTTGAACTGACAACCTTGCTGTTAGCAGTCCAATGGTTACCTGGGAACATCACCAGGGTTCCTAAGAAACTAAATTAGGATTCATTACGAACTCTAATGAGATCATATGTGTATTTAAATACAGACATAGAGAGATGCAGTTATCAATTTTTATCTTGTTTCTTAAGATAACTTACTGCCCCAGTGAAATTGAGAGCCCACACAATGGTTGGCCTATTGGGATTGAATTATATTTCCATTTTACAATTGTGCTTTCATGTAAGATTTTAAAATGATTTGGGGGCCAGGGCACTATGTTTCCTACTAAGAAGCCTACTAGAGCTGTCTTTTTTGATAATGGAAAACAAGAGCCACAGGTGGCAACATAAATTAAAATAATTTCACATCAAATGAAATGTAAAGTTCAGCTCTTCGGAGGCACTAGACTCATCTTACGTGAGTAATAGCTGCTAGTGGGATGATTGGGTTGCTACCCACACAGCCATTTGAAACTTCCAGCCTCTTCAAGAGAGAAAGAGAAGGTTCTCTACTTTCCTAGAGAGTTACAGCTTTGGAAAGCCACAGGGATCATTCTACACTGCCATGCAGAGCTGCTAGGAATAGGAATTGACTTGATGGTGGCACGTTCTGTTTGTCTGGTTGCTCGTTTGTTTGGTGGAGAATAGCCACAAGCAGCTGGGGATGACAGATAGAAAGTGTGGTCTAGTACATTTCCATCAGCACAGAAAATGCTACTAGATAGCACTGGTTTAGAATCATTTTAATGATTTGACTTTTAATTTCAACATGAAAGTATTTTAGGGTAAACTATATATACCAGAGTTATTTTTATCATTTTTTTCAATAATTTCATTGGGGGCTCTTATAGCTCTAATTTGCTATTAGAAATTTTTTTTCATGTATTGCAGGGTTTTTTTCCCAATAATTTTATTGGGGGCTCTTATAGCTCTTATAACATTAAATACATCATTGGTATCAAACATATTTGCATATATTTTGCCATCTTCACTTCCAAATATTTTCTACTTGAGATGTTGGTATAAGCTCCTCTTTCCCCCTCATTTTTAAAAAAATATCATTATATTCGGGGCCCACAGAACTCCCATCACAATCAACACACATGTCAATTGTATGTATACCACTTTGGGACACCTGTTGCCATCATCACCCAGAAACACCCTCCCGCAACTTAGGCCCCCGTACTAGTTCCCATATCTCCCCTTCCTCCCTCCTCCCCCTTGTCCATGAACATGTAATAATTTGCACATTGTTATTACTTTTTCATATCATACTCAGTTGGATGTGTCCCTTCACCCACTTCCCCGCTGTCTGTACTCCAGTGAGATCATATGTAGATCCCTCCCTTCCACTCCACCCTCCCTCTGCCCTCAGGGCATCATTGCACGCACCACTAGTCCCGAAGGGATCTGTCTTGAATTCCCCAGGTTTCCAACTCCAGTGTACATCACCTGGTCATTTTATCATATTTTAAGTGTGTAATTGAGTGACATGAATGACATTCACCATGATATGAAACAATCATTGCTGTTTATCCCACACCCCAGATAAAATTTCAAGACCCTAAGTAGTAATTTTAAGTAATAACTCCTACTCTCTGAACCTCTATTCCCTTGGGGGGGCGGGCGGAGTGCAGTGAACAACAGCCACTGGCATTCCAGTCGATGCCAACTCATAGAAATGCTATTACTGGGTTTCTGGGGCTATTGATCTTCGTGGGAGCAGATGTTTCATCGATCTCTTGTGATGTAATCAACAGATTTGAACTGCAGTCCAGCATGGACCCAGCAACAGCAGCAGGGCTGCTTCTACTCCTGGCAATCACACATCTGTGTTTAATACTGCGTACTAAACATGGATGTACTATGTAGTACAACGGGGATCATCAGGGCCCAACTTGCTGGACTCAGCATCCTGCTTTCAAGACACAGGCATGTTGTGGCATATAGCAAGGAGCGCTGTGGCTCAGTGGTTACGTGTCTGGCTACTACCCCAGACATCAGCAGTTCAAACCTACAAACCACTCCTCAGGGAAAGAGGCAGCCCTCGGCACCTCTAAAGGTGGACACGTGTAAACTGTATGGGTGGATCTACTCTGATCCATATAGGGTGATTACGAGTGAGAATTTGACTCAAGATGAATGGGTGTGGCTGTAGGGACCTGTGTGTCAGAACTTCATTTCTCTTTTGGGCTAAATACCCTCTTTTGTGATCTTCTGTTTATTGGGGTTAAGGCTTTATGAACTGGGTTGCTGCTATGAAAGGTAGGCAGAGCTTGGAAAGAGTAAAGCTTCTGGGATAAATAGTGTGCCTTGGATACTTTGAGAGGTACTTCTGAATTCGTAACCACAGCAGCAGCTATCTATTATGTTGTTTGCCTTAGTATATGTAGCAGTGTTGGTCACTGTAATTTAACCTTGTTTCAGAATTTGTATTCTAAATAACTATAATTTTATTAAGTACACTCACTGCACCGCGGCTTTGATTGGCTGCATCTTTGGCAGTGGACCAGGTAAGAAATAGCCATAGACTCAAAACAAATGCGGCAGAAAATCCTAACACAGCGAATCTTAAGTTACAGCCCTGCCCGTTGAAGTTCATGTCGTTGTCAAGAGATAGTCCTCCCGAAATACACCCCCCTCCAAGGCCGCAGGGAGTTCAGCAGCCTGTCTGGTGGCTGTCTATCCAAGTTCCTTGAGGCAAAGACAAGAGACAATGAATCCTTGTTCTTGGACAGCTTTATTGAATGCCTTCAACCCTGAGTTTTGAAGGATTTGTTTAACTAGAGATATTTTGCACAGTGGAAAACATTTCCTCAATATGAAATTTAATCCTCATAGTCTCTTCAGAATAATTGTAACACTTGCCAGATCTCTGTAACAACTCCTGAGCTCCGGGTAGGTGTCCAGAAGCCTTTGCTAGTTGAGAGACACACTACTCTGCAGAGCTGATTTGCTATATGAACTTGCAGGGAATGTAGCAAACATATGTGTTTAAAGTATGAGGGAGAAGGTGGCTCGTTTTAATGCTTCCCTGGATCTCGCATGCTTCAAGCAGCCTGCCTTGGACAGTGGTGGTGTTCTCTGTTCATGCCTGGGGCGTTCATTTTATAGATGCCGTACGTCATAGAGCCATGGTTCAGAGACAATTCACAATCAATTTTTGGGGAGTGAAGAAAAAATGACTTCCTGAGTCATACTTCTGAGGGTTGAGGCGATATTGAACATGAAGGTGGAGAACTGTGCTGCTGTTCAGCTTGTGCTGTGGTTGTTTGGAATCTCCGATGAGCATAAAGCTCTTCCCTGACGTTGTTTGGCACCATCTATGAGTCCATTTTCATAGTGAACTCTGCATTGTGTTAGATTGCTGACTAACTTTTTCGTTTGGCGGGAGTACACGCATATTTGGAGGGTGACTGAATTTCTATCTACTCATTTCTTAAGCAAGCCTCTTCTTGAGGAGATTCCTCCATGTAGAGGACTGGAACAGGTGTGAGTGGGTGGGTGGGCCATCGGATGGTAGCCTTCTGTGTTTGAGAGCTTACAAAGGACATCAGCTTCTTTGTGTGTTGTAGTAATACTTCTTTCTTTAATTATAAATAAATTATTTTATGGGGGGGCTGTTACATCTCTTATAACAATCCATACATCAGTTGAATCAAGCACATTTGTACATTTGTTGCCTTCATAATTTTCAAATTATTTTCTTTTCATTTGAGCCCTTGGTAACAGCTTCTCTTTTTCCCCCCTCCCTTTCCTCCACTCCTTGGAGAGCGGGGGAAGGAGGGGGAGGAGGAGGCAGGGAATGGGTCCTTGTTTCTTGCAAGCTCTCCATACCCCACCTTCCTTCTACCCTTGTGGTATAATTATTCCAACTGTTGTTCCTGAGGGGTTTATCTGTCCTGGATTTCATGTGTCAGGAGCTCTTATATATACTAGGCTATGTACTCTGGTTTAGCTGGATTTATAATGTAGAACTGGGGTGGGGTGGGGAGCAAGCATTAATAAACTAGAAGAATGCTGTGTGTCTAGTCGGTGCTATGCTGCGTTCTGGCTGACTCATCCCTTCTTTGTGACCCCCATAAGGGAATGTCTAAATATCTAAAGATGGCCCTTGGGTTTACACCCTGACCCCCGTCATTTGCATCAATTTGTTTGGGGTCTTCTGAGGTTTGGGGTCAACTGATACCGTTGACACTTTCTGATCACACAGGCTGGTGTGCTTATTCCATGTGAGCTTTGTTGCTGCCCTGTTAGATGTCCCTTGTTTACCTTGAAGTCATTAAGACCTCAGATGCTGTGTCTTTTGCAAATTTCACCCTATCCCAAACTTAAAATCTTCTATAGGGAGTTGATCTATATGCCAAAGTATCAATCGGTCAGATGGATTACATTATATATCCATAGCCTTTGTTCTACTGAAATTGTTCTCTTACCTTAGAGGTTCTCAACCTGTGGGTCACAACACCTTTGGGGGTTGAACGATCCTGTCACCCATTTCGTGATAGTAGCAACATGACAGTTATGAAGCAGCAACGAAAATAATTGTATGGTTGTACAACACAAGGAACTGCATTAAAGGGCTGCTGCACTGGGAAGGTTGAGAATCACTGTCTTACCTGCTTTGCCTCTCCGAAGGGAGACCCTGGAGGGTAGTAGGTTATGAATTGGATGGCTAGTCCCAAGGTCTGCAGATAGAAAACATCAGCTGTTCTGAAGGAGGAAGATGGCATTCTTTATTTCTGTAAACACCTGCAGTCTCAGAAGCTCATAGAGGTAAGTCCACCCTGTCGTATGGGGTCTCTGTGAGTCAGTCCTGACTTGATGGCAAGGAGGTTGCTGCTGTTATTGCTGCTGTTTGGTTTGGTTTTTATGGCTGTCACATGCACATGCACACACATTTGTTTTGCAGGCCAAATTTCCTTTTTTTGTGTGGGAAATATGAGGGGGTCTCAAAAAGTTTTTTGAAAAATGAAATTAAAAAATAATGGAATTTCTTTGCAAACCCCATACAGCTCCCTCAAATAGAAATACTTAACTATTTGCCTTTTCAACATGTGTAAAATTGGGTAATATTAATGATACCTGTTGGGTTGTCCAACTATCACCATTATTTCTTTTCATAATCTCCCTCCACTCTGAGAAGAGGCACATGGTGCCCCAAGCAATAAGGCCCCCCTTCCCTCTGTCCTTTTCCTTGAATCTCTAAATAAATCTTGTACACTCTACAAATACCTATCCTAGTTACATTTAAAAGTAGCATCATGTAATACTTGTCCTTTTGTGACTTCCTTTACATCATGTAATATTTGTCCTTTTGTGACTTACTTCACTCAGCATAGTGCGTTCCAGGTTCATCCCTGCTGTCCCATGCATCAGGATTCCCTCACTCTTTGCTGCTGCACACGTAATCTACCGGGTGCATGGGCAGAAGAAGAATCCGTGCATTTTCATTCTGATGTGGATGGAGAATATTGACTGTACCGTGGGGTGCTAAAAGAAGGAGCACATCTCTCTTGGAAGAAGCACAGTTAGAATCCTCCTGAGAAGCAGAGAAGGGAAGGCGTCCTCTCACCTACTTTGGACGTGTCATCAGAAGAGACTAGTCCTTGGAAAAGGACATTGTGCTTGGTAAAGTCGAGGGGCCTCATCAAGGAAGACCCCGAGTGAGAGGGATTGACTCAGTAGCTGCAACAACAGGCTCCCAGAGTGGTGTCTGTGAGAATGACTCTGGGCTAGGCAGCATTTTGTTCTGAGACTCGTGGTGGCACTCTGCATTGGGGTCGTGCCTGCTGCAGGGG
This sequence comes from Nesogale talazaci, assembly GCA_004026705.1. Taxonomy (NCBI): domain Eukaryota; kingdom Metazoa; phylum Chordata; class Mammalia; order Afrosoricida; family Tenrecidae; genus Nesogale; species Nesogale talazaci. Next base: position 102,118 of record PVJH01003209.1, read on the forward strand.
CACTGAGCACTGGCCACCACAGCCACGGTTTGGCTTTAAGTAGCTCCAAGAACTTAGCTAAGCATATCTCCTCTGTTCATCTTTCTCCGGTAGTCAGTGCTTTACCCTAGACTTGAATAACCTCTGAAGGTTCTTTCCAAAATAAAAGACAGGAAGGTACTTATTTTGCCATATGGTGATCTTTTCTGATCCGTTGGCTCTGATTGGGGGGTTCAGAATGGAGGACTCTCAGATCATGGCTGCTTTGCAAAGTTGGAGCTGGCGCACAAATCAGCTGCAATGTCTTCCTCATGTAAGCGTTATAGGATTGAATCAAGAGGGTAGGTCAGATACGATATTGGACTATACATCGTTAAAAGAATCCTGCCGGAGCATTCATGCCGCACCTTCTCTGTAGAGAGGATTTGGGAAGATCTCTGAAGAAAAGGGGGCGTTTATTCAAAACATGAATTAAAAACCTCCACGTGTCCTTTGTTCTTGGTTCTCACTGGGTGTTATGTAGTTTTGAGAAAACAGTGAGAAATCAGAAACTGTATTTTCTGGTCTTTTCCATTTGGCCAGCGACTCTCGGAGAACATATTGTACACATGTTCTGTTGCTGTCGGAAGGCCCTTCTGCGAGACAGGAGGTGATTGAAAGCTCTTGGTTCTACTGAAGTGGGTGGCCAAAGAGCTGGAACCGAACAGCTGCCATGCACTTATTGAACTTTTGTCATTTCTAAGTTATTTTCCATGCCATCTGGAGCAAGAATGGTGCCATGGTTTCGACAAACTCATGGGAGAGTGCATTCCTAGCCCTATCCGACACTGATTGTAGTTAGCTTCTTGTTCTTTTCTTCTTACCCACATTCAATTGACATTTATTCATCGTTATTTGCTGGAAGGCTTTAAGACGTGAATAAATGGGAAGGGATTTCTTTAAATATCTTATTTACTAAATCACCACCTCCACCCCAGCAACATTTCCCCTCCCTCTCTACTTTCTACAGACCTTCCTGCCTGCTGTTGGCTCCAGTGGAAAATACATTAATCCCAGCGTCTCCACAAGGTTTCCTGTTTGATGCTGTAATCAGAAAGCCCTTGCACATTGCCCTTGGGGGTTGCTGTGTGGCGGCTATGTTGTCTTAGTGGGTGTAACTCAGCCATCGAAAAAGTCAGCCCAGGGCATAAACTCCAGGCATGAAAGACATTAATATAATTTTAAAGCAAGCAAGCTGTGGGTATGTCTGCAGCACTAGGAAAGGATTTTATTCATCTGCAGCATACAACTGGTACTGGAAACGTTTGGTGAGCCTGGGGCATATGGCATGAGCTGGTGCAATACTACAGGCAGGGGTATTGGAACTGCTCCGGTTTTCATTGTTGGACTGCTATCACTCATGGAAAAAGAACCAAATCCCTAGATTTTGGTAGTGTTTTGCCTTCCCAACCCACCACTTAGGGTCTCAGATCAATGGCAGGCACAAACAACTTGCACTAGACTACTAATCTAGAGGGGAACTAGGTGGTCCTGCCACACCAAAGGAGAATAACCTTACAATAGCAAGATAATTTCAAGGAATAAAGTCCCCTGGAGCTACTCAAGTTTCCATCCCAAGATAATTCCAAGCAAGAAAGTCCCCTGGAGCCACTCAGAGCTTCCATGGGAGTTCAATGGACTTCATGACAATGGGTTTGTTTTGCTTTTCAATTACTTAGTAAGAATCGACTTTGGTTTACGGTCCCCACAACAGGAATAGAAAGAAATCTTCTAGGACACAACAGAGGACTGGGAAGAATCAGGGAGTGTTTCAGCATCAGCAGTGGGGAATAAGCTTTAAAACGGAAAAGCAAAAGATGGCATCTGCCACGGAACGTGGTTTTTAAAAGTTCCGAGGAGAAGCTATTGCGACGAGGTGGAAACTTTAGAAGCTGTGAATTTGTTGGAAAGGAGAAACCTTGCTATAAAAGTCGAATTAAGAATATGATATTTAGATGCCAAAGGGCACACACAGTTTTACAAGTTTAAAAGCTATTGGCATAGGCAGTTGAGCATATGCTCAAATATGGATTTCCCCTCCTTTGGTATTTGGAGACTTTTTCATAATTTTTGTTGTCATTTGGTAAGACGCCATAACCCTCCATGTGGATGGCTGGGCTGGAGTATCTCTGCTGTGGATTTTGGAAATCCAGCATTGATTGGCACTTGGTCAAGATGAGGAAGAAGAGTGGGGGCTGTAGCAGGCTGAGCACATTCTAGGGACAAACAGCCTTGAATACAGGTGTTACCTTGTGTTAAGATTCCCATCCCTAGCTCAAGGGAACTGGGAAGAGGATAAAAAAGATGCCGCTCCAGGGATCTTTAAAGGAGAGACAAAAAGAGAAAGGAGAGATGCTGTGCCTAGTTCCAGCCCCAGTAGCTGCAACACCAGACACCACTGGAAGTCTGAGCAGCTGCTTCCATCATTCCTGCTGTGATAGGTAGGCTCGTTGTACCAGCATGGCCGAAGAAGACAGGTAGATTTGTTGTGACAACATGGTCAATGAACACATGTAAAATCAATTGAAGGGTGGAGGTAGAAATGGTTCAGCAAGCCCCAGCCTGGTTCTCTTGCTTTTGGATCAGCTGGCTGTGTTGTTTGTCCTGTGACTTGATCTCCAAGCGACACTACCGGTGGAACACTTAATCCGTGGACTGTGTTGCTATGAGTTGAGGTTCCTTCAAGCCCTGCTTCACCATGCTCCTGGAATATACATCTCCTGAGCTGGGGACTGTCGGACTCTGTCATCGGGCTGACTGTTGGTGACCTGCTTTGCTGTTTGTGGCCCGATAGCCTGAATTGCTCTACAGAGGACTGCTCAGTGGCCCTCAAGACTAGAAGGACTGCCAGTGTACTAGCTGTCTCATGCAACAGAGCTGCAGTGTGCCGTTCATACTGCTTTATAGATTAGTTAACTTTATTTATTATGTTATAGATCTATCTATATAAATATATAAATAGAATTATTAGGGTCCTGGTTTTGTTTCTCTATAGAACACTGTCTAACATACCTGCCTCAATGTGTCTGAGATGTAGTTGAGGTTTCCATATTGCACTTGGTGTGGTATACCTTTCCTGAATGTTTTCCAGCAAGAACTCTGAAGTAACACAATATGACAAAGGGAAAAAGAAACACTTCCTTTATGGCAATTGTAGACATTGCTCACATAGTTTTCATTTGCTTGGGACTATTAAATAAATGCTAAGGCATAGAAGTCTGGGTTCAGTTTCTATGGTTTGCTATTTCTTAAAAAGATTTATTTAATTATTTATTTTTTCCTGGTCATCACTGCCTCTGGTGGTCGTGGGCACAACCCAGCGCTGCTCCTGGGAGCCGCCGCTGGATATGAACCACCAATCCCATGGGCCGCAGTCCCACACTCAATCACTTACACCACCGGGCCTCAGCCCCCCCCTTTTTTTCTATGATTTGTTCTATTAGTACAACTCTACAGTGATGACATGCCTAAAACGTGAGCATGTATTACCACCACATTTCCTGGGCTAGAATATTAGCATGGGGAAGTGTGTTTGGAACCCATTAGGAAGGGTTGATCACTAGTAGACATCCCGTTTGGCGAAGGTGAAGGCAAGGGAGACCCTCAGTGAGGTGCATGGGCACCATAATCACTGGGATAGCTCTTTAGAGGGTGGCACAGAACCTAACAGGGTTTCATTCGATTGCACACAAAGTGAGCAATTGGACTTGACTGAATAGCAGTTCTCCATCCATTGTGGGAAAGAAAGATCACTATCATATGTGATATTTATATCTCTTTTCCTCCTACTGTGAGCAGTCTATCAAATGTTATCTGTCCAACTTGAACACATTTTATGAATCTTTGGGTGTCACCTGGGCTTGTCCTGATCTGAATTCTCATTATATTTTCATTTTTGGTAATTCTGTGCTGTATCAAAAGACCACTGATGGTGCTCTTGGTTAAGTGCTAGATCCACTGACCATGAGGTTGGAAGTTCAAATCTACCAGCTGCTCCAAGGGAGAAAGATGAGACTATATGGCTCTGTAAAGATTTCCAACCTAGCAAACCTCATGTAGCAAGCCTGTGGGTTGGAATTGACTCAATTGTCATGATTTTGATTGGGTACAATGTCAAGTTACCTAAATTGGAACTACCATTCCCCAAATTCCTCTCCCTGTGTGGTTCTGGGCTTGACTTGACCACAAGAGAAATATGAGGGGGCTTTCAAAAGTTCATGGAAAAATGGGGGGTGGGGGGAAATGGTATCTTTCATGTACTTGTTATCCTCCTTGTTCGTTCAAGGTCTAGGATGTGGAAGTGAAGGAGAAACCATTTTTCATGTTCTGAAAATCATTGTGGGGTGCTCATCACTGTATATCTCACAACTTGACCAGCTTTCTCTGGTTCCCTGAGCTGGTGTAAGGTAACACTTGGATCCTCCCCTGCTCTAGCTCCTGTGTCATGTCTTCCATTTATTTCTACATGTCCTTGGACAAGAGTATGAAGCTCTGTGGTCAAGGCCCAGGCTTCTCTAGCTGGTTACCCCCATCAGCATGGAAGTTGGTGAGAGGCTTGGTTTCAGATTGTCCATATACTCTTCCATGTCACACCCGGTTCTCCTGCCCAACTGCTAACCACCAACCCAAGCCATCCCGGCCTAGGCAGCAGGCACAGATGCATACAGTCATCTGTTTTCTTAGTAATTCCATGATGTGATAGCAGCCATAGTGATTCATGGAGCCCTGGTGGTGTAGTGGGTTCTGTGTTCAACACTAACCACAAGGATAGAAGCTCAAAGTGACCAGGCACTCTGCTAACAAATTATGAGGCTGTCTTCCTCAAATAATTATTCCTCTGGCATAGACTCATGGTTCATCATGTCCTGGGTGGATATTTTCTACCTGCCTTACACTAGACCTTACTCACTGAATGCCATTATCCAGGGGAGACCATGACCTTTTTCATTCACCATTCTGTTGGTCATTTTATGAATGAGAGGCTAGACAGAGCTGGTCATCCAAAGGTGGAGATCATTATTAGCTGTGCCTTTCCCTTCCCCCATCATTCCTGAGACCAGCTGCCTGTTAGGCTCACATTCTCTGTCCCTAGTCAATAAGGACTAGATCAGACCTTCTAAATGAAGAAAACACCCTTTGTGGGTTTCTTCATTTACTGGAATGACTCACCAAACCCAAAAAAGATGTACTTATGCACACTGATTTTACTACAGTGAAAGGGTCACCATAAAGATGAGATGGCCAGGCAAGATTAGAGAGGGCACATCCCCCTACTTTCACTCACCTGGAGGCTCTCTAAGCCAGTGATTCAATTGATAAGCCCTGCACCGTAGGCAGAATGAGACTGGCTGAGATAGTGTGGTGACACTGTGGCTTAAGCATTGGGTTGCTAACTGCAAGGTTAAAGGTTCAAACCCAGCAGCAGCTCCACAGGAGAAAAATGAGGCCGTCTACTCAGCTTTACAGTCTGGGAGAGACCATGGTATATTTTGGCATTTTCCTGCAGGGACAGTATCAGTTGGAATTGAGCCAACAGCTGTAGGTCAGGAGGCTTTTCAGGTGAGTCTTTTTGGCCCTGGCCAGCCCTGACTTGCTAGTACAAATCCTCTGTCAGAATCTGAGAGCTCCCATACCAAGGGATGCCACGTACCCAGTGCATCACTTCTTCAGGGTCAAAGGGAAAAGTCACCTTCTTTCAGTTCAGACAAATCTCTTTACTCGAAAAGAATACATATTGGCTGTATTAGCGATTTTACTACCTGACAAATCGCACTGAGCTGAATGTTTTCCAGCATCCTATGGTACCCATGTGGACGAATTAGGACTCTGTTTTATTTGTTCCATGAGGTGTATCATTCTCCATGTCTGCCTGTCGGGATAGTTTTGAATCCCAAAGCTGTCGTTGTTGCCTCTTTCAGGTCCACTCCTCGCTCCGGTTAAATCCAAGCCGTGGTGTCTTCTGACTTTGTCATCTCAAATGAGTCATCAAGACCATTGGTTAAAAATAAAGAAAATAATGAAGCCCAAGGACCACGGATAAAACTCTCTCTCTAAGGATACTCCCATAAAATACCACTGATTGGATGTTGCTCAGTGTGTAGGAGCCGCTCCAGCATTCAGCCTAGGGTTTTACAACCTGCCCTTAAATTGCCAACAATCAAATTCCTCACTCACCTCCAAATATATCATGTCAATTGTATTTGCCTGCCCTGCCAGGCTACCAGCCTTGTCAGGGACGGAAATGAAGTGTGTGCAGGGCCCACGGAGCCCACCCTGACTGCCAGCATGGCTGCTCTCTACTGAGTAGACACAGACCAGTCTTTAACAATCTGCCAAGAACCTGGTCCAGGATCAACACAGAATTCACTAGCAGTGCGTTGTGCTAGGATTCTCTCCTTCATGTTGCTTTTCTTTTCTTTCTGTCGGAAAGTGAGGGCTGCCTTTTCTTCATCTTCCTTCTTCTGGCACCAACTCTGGGATTCTCATCAGGACCTACAATAAATGAAATTCAAACGCAGTTCAAGTTCATGTTCTCCCAAGTTGCATTATCAGCACCAGTCTGATGCTCATCTCATTTTCCCTCAGATTGAAGGATTCCCAGCAGCAGGTGCCCATGTCTTCCATCGCAAATTCATGGTCATTAAAGACCTGTGTCATTAAAAGACTCCAGGACCGTATTCTTGAACATGAAATGTACATCTATCAATCATTAAGAATGGTGCTATAACTCAATTTGATTGTTGCTATAATGCATTTTTGTTTTTATAAATTTAAGAGGAGAAAATATGTCTGAGAAAAGCCCATGAGAGGAAATATTTGCTTTCTTTGTTTAGTCGAGTTTAGTGGATCTACACAAATGATAAGAGTTCAAATGATTTTCTCTTTCACAAGGTTTAGTGTTTGTCCTAAACAGGCATATGAGTAACAACTGCTCTTTATTAAAGAATGATTAATTTGCTGTGGGGTGGAATCAACTAGGTGGTTGGGTTTAGTCTTTCATTTCATTAAACTCTAGAATGCTGTCAAGCATAAGTGCCCCAGTGGCAAAGTGGATAGCACACTGGGCTGCTAATCACAAGGTCAGCAGTTCAAACCCAGCCTTGCGGTGGCTTGAGCTTGTGTGTTGTTTTCTTTTGTGTTGTCTTATTTTAGTTCGTGCGACCCATCAGGCTTTGTGCATGTATTTTCTCCTTTAACGCAACACCTCTGAAAGATCTTTTAGCTGCCATTGGGTCAGTTCCAGCCTCAGTGACTGCCAGGTGTGCACAGTAGAATTGCTCAAAGGGCTTTGACGATTTAGAGTCAATTGAGAGGAGTGTCTTTTGAGTCACTTCTGAGTGGTTCAAATAGCCAAACTTTTGATGAGCAGCCAAAGGCTTAACCATGAAGCTGCCTGGGGAGTCATATTCTAAGTTAGGGACTTGCCAATTTTGGAGATGAAAACACTGAAGCTGAGGCAGCTTCAGGAAAATGACTAGGGAGTGTCAAATGGGAATTTGAATTTAGATCACCTTTGGCAAAGTCTTCAGTTTGTGATACACTACAGAGTACCTTTAAATCATGCTTTCCATTTGACTTTAAAATGTTTTACTTATTTAATATTATGATGGTCAGGCTGCATGACCTTTTATTCAGGCCCTGTCAGTGGGAATTGCTTTAATAAAGCTGTGCTGTATTAATAAGTTGAGTGATTTTTAGTTGGACTGCTTTATAAATTTTATATTAAACAAATGGACCAATGGAAAAAGAGCTGCCCTTAACAATTGCTGGTGGTAAGTGGAGACTTTGTTTTATTTATTACAAATCAATTAATAGCCCTTTCCTCCAACATGCCATCAATCAAAGCATAGAACTTCCCATTGATAAGGATACCTTACTGAAGGCAATCAATTCTCCTTTGTCATTTTGACAGGGCTTAGCTATAAAGGTGGATTAATCCAGAATGCAATAGGGAAATGCCCACAGGCGAAGGCCAAGTCCTAATTTTGTAAAAATCAAAACTGTCATAAGTATATTTCAACAATCAATACTAACAAACGCTTGTCGCTGGTCCCCATAGTAAGGATTAATTTGCTTTTCCAACGGAAGAGTTTAAAACGACTTAACTTTTTCTATATTAACATCTTGGTCCAATTGCCCAATGCTGTAGAAAAGGTTAAGACAGTGTATGCTTTGTTTGCCAAGGAACAGATTTTAAGCCCGTTTACTAAAACACTGTATTGAAATGCCTGAAAAAAATGTACAGTGGGGAATTTGGTGAATGAGCCTGTCTTTTGGCCCAAATTCAGGATTTCTGTAGGAGTGGTCCAAAATAACTTATGGGGAAAAAAATCTCACAATAACAAATTCCCCAAAGGAATGATTGAACCAGGACAAGTATGATCAACATCAGGGTCTAGGTGTTAGGAACACCTGTGATTCTGAAAGCTAGGGGTCTGCACATTGTGGAGATGCAAACTCTGAGACACTGGCAGCTTTGATGAAATGCTTCATCAGCGCCAAACTGGAATGAGAGCCTCGATCACCAATTGCAGGGTTTCTAAAGAGCCAGCGTGCCATTCCAAATCTGTAACGTGTCTGACTCAAGCCATGGGATTTTTCAATCACTTCATGCATGTATGAATGTTTGACAAGGAATCCAGAAGACAAGAATGGATATCTTTGAATTATGGACCTGGTGAAGATCCATGGATGGTCTACTGTCTGTCAGGAGAAAGGGCAAATCTGTCCTGGAAGAAGTAGATTCAGAATCCTTCGTGGATGTTGAGAATGAGATGTGCTTTTGACAGTTGTTAGCAGGGCAGGCCAGTTCTTGGAAAAGGGGCATCCTGCTTGGTCTGCAGAGGATCCCTGACTAAGAGGAAAGCTCTCTAGAAGATGGCTTGACACAATGGCTGCAAAAAGGAGTTCCAATGTAATGAGAACTGTGAGCATGACGACACTCGGAGGTGGCACCAAATTGACGGCACCCCACAACCTCTCAGCATCTCAGCTTTCTCTGATGCACCTCAATGAAGTTTCGAGATACGTTTTGTCAGAGTGCAAACACCTGGAAGCTCCAGCTGGAGGAGGCTTATTCTAAAAGGTGATTGCAAATGAGAAGTGTTCCCATGGTTGTGGCCAAAGGTCACACATGCTATTCCAAAGGTCCTTAGTAAAATTAACTTTAGAAGATATGTATTTTTAAAAAATTAGGCATTAAATACTCTCTTCTTAGCTGTATGGTGTGAACCATTTGGAGGTGGGGAGGGAAACTATGCTTCTTCTAGCTCAGCTTTATCTCCAGGATTCACATTTTTAAACCATTTTTGCCTGTTCCTTTGAGGGTACTGTTGAACTTTGTGATTTTTATAACTTATGGTATGTAGGTCAATTTTTTAACTGGAAATTTATCTAAATAAAGTTCACTTCTGAATCATATGTTTAGATAGCTTTGGGAGAATGTGCTTAACTAAGAGGTTTTCCCATTTATTAAGTTGGTACTTCATAAAGTGCCTTTTCTTTATATTCATTTTTAAGGATGTTTCAATATTTTTGGATCATCATTCTTCCTTAAAATACTACAGTATTTTAAATGCTGTTTATTCTGTAATATATTTGCCTTTTTGAGGGAGGGCAGGTTTACATTTTAATTGCAAATAATCTATATGTAGCCATTTATACCTTCATGCTAGGCCATAGCTTTTAGTAATGGCCACTTTTTAGAGGAAATTTCACATACCTGTCTTAGATAATTCGCTGAAGGAGGTGTTTTAAATTCACATCATGATTTCTTGATTTCAACACTCAGCACTTAGCTCTAGGATGTAAAGTAAATGATCAGTGTTTGGTTTAGAAATTTACAGTTATATGTAAGAAGATGGTATAGCTCTGTAATCTTTCCAGCCTCTTTTAGTTAGTACTTTGGATCATAAGGAATACTGTGTCCCTAAAATCAATACCCTATCCACGTTTCTATGAGAAGTTCAGCTTTGAACTAATTTAAAATGTTTTCTTTTTAACTTAAATAATTTTAACAACGACTGATATTTTTTCATCACCTTAGCAACAGTAGAGCCCTGGTGGTTAAGTGGTTATGCATTAAGCTGTGATTTGAGTAGGTGGCGGTTCAAAACTACCATCAGTACTTAGGGAGAAAGGCGGGGTTTTCTGTCCCCATAAGCACTTACAGATTGAGAAACACACAAGGGGTCAGCATTGACTCAATGGCAGCGAGTTAGTGATATTGAATGCTATTCTGTTATATTTTGCTACTGCTAACATTAATCCAGATGTGAGGTCATATGCTGAACCACCAAATAAATATCTGTAATTTTAATTGGGTTGAAATTATGCACTGTATGTTCTCTGACCACAGCAAGACTAAGTCATAAGTTGCTATTAGAAAGCCGTATAGAAAACTCACCCACATTTGGAAATTAATCAACACATCATACCAGAGTCCCATGAAAGTGTTGTTTATTGTTAGCACTATGGCCTCTATCTAGGCTCACAGCGACCCGATGTACAACAAATTGGTCCTTTTCTCTCCTCACCCTTCGGAGTCAACCCATCTCACAGAGAGTCTTCTTTGTTGCTGATCCTCCACCTGTTATGCTGTTCTTCCCCAGCCTGCAGTGCCTTTGGACAACATGCTCACAGTATGTGAGAACCTCTTTCATCCTCAATGCTGACTTGATGCTGACTGCTGACACTAGTGACTCCCTCTGCGTTTCTGAGGTGGTTTCACAGCACAATGTGGAAGCAATACACCTTCGGGGCTCAGCTTCCTTTCTCCATGGTGGCAGTCATGTACTCTGGTGCCAATTTGATTAGAGTGTAAGGGCGGAGTCTGGCCTGTCAATCTGGAGATAACCAATAAGACCTCTGTGTGGGTATGGCTTTCTCAGTGAATTCTGGGAAATCTCATGACATTTCCCCGATGGAAGTGAAAGGCTATCATCTCAGTAGCTTGGAGGTGCTCTACTAACAAGACACAAACTCAGTCCCTTGGGACGTTCAGCTGACAAGGTACGGTGGCAGCATGCTGATAGATCCTGAGTCCTAGAACCTGGAGGAGCTGGAGGAGAAGCCACATGAGCTTGCCCTGATGGAACCAGACCTGTGGGAACAGAGATGTCACCTGGAGGCTCCTGCCAATGCTAAGGTGCTTGGGATGGCGTGGAGAAGATCCCTGGCAGTGCTGAGATGCTTCTACCACCACTGGATACCCAAGACTCTGTGCCCACTGGCCTGTGATTGTCCTGGCATCATTGCATGTGCTTTGTGAGTTTGAAGAAGACTTTATCGATTGGTATCAGACATGGGGGCTAATATCAGACTTGTGAGCTTGAACTGGACTGGGTTGGGATGCTTTCTTAATGTTCCATTCCTCTTGTATATACATCTATTCCTTATATGCATATGTGTGTTTATGAATTTGTTTCTCTAGTGTACTTGGACTAACCCACTCATTGTCCAACTTTGGCATGCATTTGAGGCTATGGAAAACACTGAGTTTTGAATCTGATGCACCTTTATCTTTAAAGTGACATCTTTACTCTTGAACAATTTGAGTAGGGCATTTGCTGCATGTTTGTCCAATACAATACAGTGTTTGACTTCTTTACTACTGCTTCCATGGGCATTGTGGATCCAAGTCAAATAATGATACTCTTGATAACTTCATTCTTAGTTTATTGGGATGTTACTAATCGGTCTAGTTGACAGGATCTATTTTTCTTTGTGCTGAGGTATAATCCACACTGAAGGCTGTAGTCTTTGATTTCCATCACTGAAGGCTTCAAGTTCTCTTTCCTTTCAACAACAATGTTGTGTTCTGAATCTTCATCCAGTCCTGCCACCCTCTTTATTGAGCCCATTTCTCAGATTATTTGTAACCCTGAAGCATCCCTCTTTCTTATTTTAAAGCATGTGGTGTCTTCTGTTTGGTTGGAGTAACTGCTTCTTGGTCTATTTATATGTTATATATGATCATAATTAAGTGTTCTGTAATCCCCACCCTTCACCATGTGATCCATCGTTTGTTGGATCCACAGTGTTGCATGCCTTTGTCAAGCCCGTAAAGGACAGAAAAACCTCCTTCGATGTTATCCATTTTCATCTAAGATCTATTTGACATTCTTTTATTGTTCCCCAGCTCCTCTTCTTGGCATTCCCTGTCCAGGTACTGCTACTGTCCATTTAAGAAATCACCTCCAGCTAAGTTTTACTGAAGTGTGATATTAATGATAGTGCTTGAAGATTTCTTTATTTTGTCGGATAATCTCTCTTTGGAATGTGTCAAGATAAGGATCTTTTCAATAATGTTGGCCAGACAGCTGTGTTCCAAATATCTTGGCATAGATGAGTGATCCCTTGTTGCAGCCACATGTTGGAACGTTTCACTTGGTATTCTGTCAATCCCGCGAGACTTGTTTTTCACCCATGCCTTCAGAGCAGCATGGTCGTCACATTTCAGTATCATCAGCACAGGGCCTTATTCTCCTTCCTTCCATTTTTGAGTGTCTACAAATTATTTTTGGTACAATAACTCTTTGTATTCCTTTTACCTTCTTTTACTGTCTCTCGCATACATCAGTATTATGCTCAGGACATCTTTCCATCTTGCAACTACAGGTTAGAATTATTTTTCCCTTGAGCTCTTTCACTTGAAAGCACTCTGTGTGTTCAGCCCTTTGGTTTCCTGACTTCAGATTTTTGCCTTTTCCATCTTAATACTTTACTTTTTCTTCACAATACCTTTCTGAGTTACAAGTCTAGAGTTAGAGGGCTGGCTCTGAGGTGTGGCTCTCACTCTCTGTCAGCTCTTGATGAAAGTCCAGCACTTTTGTGAAAGTCCAACCCTGATCTTTGGCGATGTCCATGTGGCCGAGTATCTCTATTCTCCCATTTCTGCTTCTTCCACTTGTTTGTTTCATCTGTTTTATAACTCAAAAGACATGGGTTGAAGACACACCTGCCTCTAATCTTATCTCATTAATAGAGCAAAGACAACCCTGTGCTCAGTGGCATTAGAAGTACAAGCATATAGGTGGGATTTACAACAGAGATAATCCAGGAGTGCAATTCAGTCCATAAGAGTTATTTATCTAATCCATGTGTTCCTACTTTATGTTTATTTTCCGGTGTCCTGAAATGTGAGAAATGCAGCTTTGTTTGTTATCTGCTAAAATAAAGTGCTACATGGATCAAAAATGCCTCCTGTATTGAGTACTGATGATGCTCACGGGTGCCTACCAAATAAAGTCCAGATTTTGTGTGTTCATCAAGGAAGCAAAGAATGAAGAGAACCAAAGAAATGTAATTTTAAAGTTAGAAGATTGGCTGCCTCTGAAGAATGTCAAAATAAAAAATATAGTAACATGTCGATAATAGAACTTGATTGAAGATTATTTACTATATAAGTTTCCAATTGGGCTAACATTTCTGACTTTCAAAACTCATGGCCATCAAGTCAGTCTTGACTCACAGTGACCCAAAAGGACAAAGTACAACTATCCCTTTTGGTTCCCAAGGCTGCACATCCTTACAGGCACAGAAAGCCTCATTCTTCTCTCAGAGCAGTTGGTGAACCAACCCCAAAGTCAGCAGCCCAGTTCACCACCCAACAAAGACTCCTGCATTTCTGATTGGACAGCCAGGCATGTGCCTAAGAAGAGAACTTTTTCCTAAACGTACTTTCTGTCTTGGAAATATACATTGTCTTGGAAACAGGACCAGGAAAGGGTTTATATAATAACTCGTGTACCAGCAACCTTTTCCAGAAGAGTAATACTGAATATCATTGATTCGCCCTAACAGAAATTCAATCTAAACTTTGGAGGTTGTTCTTGGTCCAAATGGATTGTATAAACTTCTATGAAAGAGCAGCATTCCCAAGATAAAAGGCTCATGTGACTCATGTTGACTTGTAGGAAACCAGTTTCTGAATTTAGACAGTTCACAGAGATCTCAGTGATTGGTTGGGTGGGCAATTTTCAACCCCATGGTTCTAGAAATCTGAGTTCTATGACAATCGAGAACTCCCTTCTGTAGGAGGAAGAAGAAATAATTGAGGTTTGATCAAGGATGGACTACAAATAGGGGCATGGTACACATCCCATGCTCCTGGGATTTTTTTTTGTTTGTTTTCTAAAGTTCTTTATCTAGATACATGTTTTAGGCAAACATTTAATTTTATGTATTGGATGTTAAATCCAGTATACTCACTATGATAGAAAGATTCCAACTTCTAACAATCCTACATAGCATTTCTGAGGCTGCAGAACCTTACATCAGCAGACAGCCTCATCTCCCCTCCACAGAGGGTTTGAACTCCCAACTCTAATGGTGGCAGTTCCACATCTAATCCACAGGACCACCAGGGCTTCCGGAATGCATTCTATTGAAGTAAAGAAAAGAAGAAAAAAGCAATGTGAAACTGAAGCGTGCCTTTATGGAGTCACCTCGGACTCATAGCAACCTTGTAGGACTCAGTGGAACTACCCCTGTGGGCTTCAGAGGCTATAAATCCATCCTGGAGTAGAAAGTCTCCCCTTTTCCCTGGAGAGCAGCTGGCGGTTTTAACTGCTGACCCTGTGGTTTGCATGCCAGCGTAGAGCTCACCACAGACACATATAAATGTGTAAGTGGACCACATACCGAGTGTTTTCACAGGCTGCTACAACCAAAAAGAAGACCCCCATGGTGGCTTTACAGAACACAAACATACTTAAATCCCCGCTTGGGGATCTATGTCCAAATCACCGCATGGGCTCTGAGGAAGGATCCCTTCTTGTCAGTAGTCTAGGTGTTCCTTGATTTCCCTTGTGTGGTCATTACATGGTTTCCTGTCAACTTGTTACATACGTGGAGGAGTGGAATCTAGCCTGACAATCATGACACTTCCTGATGAGGCCTCCTTTTGGGCAAGGCCTTCTCCTGAGGATTCTGGGGACTTCCTCTCTTCCTCCCTGGAGGCAGGACACACTCTCTCTGCTTCACCTTCCTGTTGACAAACCACGTGGAGCCATTTGGAGACGGGAGAAAGCCATGAGGTAGAGACCTGTGTCAGCCCTGTGATATTCCCGCTGTCAATGGATCTACAAGACTTTGCACCCACCAGCCTGTGAACTTCCTGCATTCTGCATCATTGCATGTGCTCCATGGTCCGAAGAGGAATTTATGGACTATATTGGAATTATGGGCTAATATCAGACTTTTGGACTTAGTCCGGACTGGGTTGGGATGTTTGATAGATGTAAGGGTCTCTCTTACACATATATGAGTGTTCCTGGATTTATTTCCATACTCAACCTGGTCTAACATACTGTGGCTTGTAGAAGGCATCACACATGGTTTCTTCCCCTCTGTGGGTGCCACTCTGAGCCCTGATATTATAGGGCTGATAGACCTGGTTGCTAACCTCAGCATCCGTAATTCTAAACCACTAGCTGATCTGTGGGAGAAAGATGAAGTTTCTATTCCCCTGGAGTTACAGTGTCAGAAAATCACAAAGATAAGTCCTATTGGATTGCTACGAGTCAGCACCCATTGAGTTTTCATTGACATTGACATTCATTTTCATTGACCTTGAGTTTGTGGTGCCTCTCTGGTTATAGTTCCCATTTACAAGGCACCACCCAGAAGAGGTTATGTTTAGGACCCACACTATTCTGACATTACAGGATTAACATGACCAAAGAAAGTCTCTATTTTCAAACAAGTCACGTTCATAGGGTTGGGGTTAGGATTTCAACATATATTTTGGGGACAACACAATTAAGTCCATATTACTGAGCCAAAGAGCTTTCTGTACATAATGATAGTTATGTATTAATTGTACATTAATGATATTTCAAGACACCAGTTTTAGGGCTTTAATTTTGGGAAGTAATAAATAAAACAAAAGTCAGAACCCATTGTTGTCAAGTGGACTCTCATTTACTACAACTCAGTCAGACAGAGTAGAACTGCCTTATGGGTTTCTAAGCCTGGGAAACCTTATGGATGTCAATTGTCACATCCTCCTTCCTTTTTGCAGCTAGTGGGTTTGGCCTGCCAACTGTTCAACTAGCAGGCAGGGGTGGCTGTAAATAAATACTTAAAATTTAACTGACAGCACTATCATTAATTGTTGTAAGGACCATCAAGTCAAGTTGGGCTGTTCTAATTTTTAATGACTCCATGTGACAGAGAAGAACTGACCCCCAAAATTGTCTTAGCTATAATTTATGGAAGCAGATTTCACCTGTCATATCTGGGCAGGTTTGAACTGTCCACCCTTAGGTTACACTTGAGTGATAAATTATCATTCTTACATGTACTCTCATCAGTATGTAATTGTTCATACTTCGTAGAGTGGTTTAATCAGAAATTAAGTAAACCAAACAATGCATGCTTGACAAAATACTTGTTAACTGCTACGATGACCACTGGCCACAGGTATTGGTATTATGGGTATCAGGATATTGTTTTCTTGAAAGACACAGGCTCTGAAATGAATCTCGCACACTAGATCCTGAGGAAAGGGTGGCGGAGGTGAAGACACTTTAGAGTGGGATTGTTAGTGGTTCTCTCAGGGAGAGATGCATCACTTCTCTGCCTCCAGCCCTTAAGCACCGTCCTCCACCTACTGGGATTTGGCAGCAGCAGCAGCAGCAGTGGAGAATGTTCTGAAAAATCTTTCATTCCAGGATGACTTCCATCCTTCAGATCACTTCAATGCCATTTTCAGAGTCGGGGAAGGAAGGAGAAGGGAGGATCTGGGAAATTGCTTTACAGTTTTTCAGACATAAAATTTGTGGAACTGAACAGGACACAACCATCATGGATGTGTTTGGAGGCATGTATATGTTTGTACCCTTGACATCCACAAGCAAAGTGTAACGAACTCACTGCCCTTGAGTAGTTTCTGACTCACAGCAGTGCACTAGGACAGGAGAACACTGCCCGGGTGGGTATCTGAGACTTAAATCTGTATGGGAGTCAAAAACGTCCCTGAAAGCATCTCTCCCTCAGAGCAAGCTGGTGGTTTTGAGCTGTTGACCTCATGATGAGCGGCTCAACACGTAACAAAAAAGTCACAAGGGCTCCCCACACTTAACATAAGTTGCTATTTAGGGTGGAATGGCACAACTAGTCAAATTGCTACTGTTGGACCAGGATGGATTGAAGTCTAGGTGGAGTGTGCTGTTATGAGAAAACAAAAGGAATGAGAGCATTTCTCAACAAACTCTCTGCCCCTATATCAATGAGCCATTCTCTAGCTCTCTGTCTCGGTCCCTCTTTCTCTCCTTTCTGTCTGACTTGGCACCGGAGAGTCTCCAGTTGGCATTTATTCTTTTGGAGGGAAGCTGATTGGGCCCTTCCAAAAGTGTTGTTTGTTTTTAAAGTGAGGCCTGTTCTTGGAAGGTAACACATTGTTTTACACAAGGGGCAATACATCCCACTGCTGAGAAAGGGTGGAGACATGTATCTGGACAAGGCTGGATTATGTGGGCAGTTAGAAATCAGGACCTCTCTCCTCTAGGAATTTCATTTTCTACCAGAACCTTTCCAGCAGTTCTCAACCTGAATTATGACCCCCTTTGGGTTGAGTGACCCCTCTCACAGGGGTGGCCTGATTCATAACAGCAGCAAAACTATAGTTATAAAGTAGCAATGAAAATAATTTTACAGTTGAGGTCACCACAACATGAAGACTGTATAAAAGGATTGCGACATTAGGAAGGTGGAGAACCACTGAAGTAGATGTTCATTTTGATGACCACAATAAACACATCCTGATTCACTCAACTGATATTTTTACAAGGGTCCCTCCATGAAACTGTAGTACTGGTTTTGGATTTGTGTCTACCCCTACTTGGTCATTTTTTTTTCCGGCTAAAGAGGAAAGAGGGCTAATTGTTTTGTGAATGAGGTCTGTCCACCATGTTCAGGCTAGATGATGCCATGTTCTAACATAAACCTAATAAAAATACATAGTTATGGGAGAGTTGGCACCCTTGTCATGCTAACAGTGACAAATTAGTGTGGCACATTCCCATCTATCTCAGGAAATTAATATTAGACATTTTGATTTCATTGATTTTTAAAACTGTTTTAAAATTCTTCCTATAAAATTCTTGTGATGTTTGTAATATGGTAACATAAGATATTATCTAACTCCAGGGGGATGAGATGAGACTCAAGATCAATCCAAAACTGATTCCTGGGAGGCACAGGTCAAGCCTACCTCTACTCTTACACCATCCCTTCCTCAGATGGCATCATTGACTTCTCTGCTGGATTCCATAATTTATTGCAATGACGACACAAACTCTTAGATCATACCCATGGTTACAATGTTTGTTTAAGAGAAAGCTGCTAGAATTTAAGATCAGGATCAACTTGGAAGTAACAGGAGCAACTCAGGCGTCCACAAAGAGTGAACAAAGACAGCTTCTAATAAAGAACACTCAGCTTCTGGGGCTATTACCATAGGCAGGCCACAGACCAGCCTGGCCTGTTCCCCCCTGTTTGAGCAAAGGTTACAGCTCTTTAATTTCACTAGTACATCTCCCCCTACCAGTAAGCCTTCCACCCAAAGCTCCTCAGCTTTCTTGCTCTTTGAGTTGGCAAGCCCAACCACAGTTATCTTGCAATTTTTTCCTCTTTCCCTCCATCTTGGGCTACTGCTGCGACTGCCAGACCATCTCGAGTTGCCTCCCATTGTCTTCAGTGTTACATCTCTCTCTGTCTTTTGAGCTAGATGTTTTCAGTTTGGGGTCCCCCAGATCCAAAGAACAGCTCAATCCCAGGTTCTTGTTCAAGGTGCTAATGGAGTTCCCTTCAATCTTTGTGGGATTGACGCTTTCAATCCAAGTAGGATGGCAAAACCGATCAGTTATCTTGGTAGACCCCAAAGCACCTTATTTGCATCAGTGCTGTTCAATCTTTGTAAACGTTTTCACATCTTCTTTGCAGAGTCCCAGGCAATTATTTTGTATAAGTTAAGAAATTAGAGTTAGGTAGACTATGTAAAAGCCATTCGCTTTATCACACAGTTGTTGTTTGGTAAGTGTTATAAGAAATTACTTTTTAGTCATTTACATAATTTGACAAATAATAGAGCAATTTAAATCAATACTAGGAGAAGAGAAACTTTTTCCTTTAGGTGAGAATTTGGCAGATTACTCAGATGTTAAGATATGTAGGTGTCACGCAGCAGAGAAAGTCAGGTCTGGGTAGGGGTTGTAGTTAGAGTTGTTGTATGGGGTGGAAGGTCAGAATGGGAGCATAGATTCTTGAGGGTGGCAGACAAGGACATTTTGTAGGTATTCAAGATGAACCAAAAGGAATCGCGAAAGAACATCAAGAGACCCACAAAGAAAAATGCGATCTATTTCACCACTCAGAGTAGATCTGATATTCTCCTTATTAACTAATGGAAGAGCTAGCACAGGAAAAGCTGACCTCTCCCTTCTGGATTACTTTCTGAAAGAAATGAATTCCTAAAGGGATTCATTATGGAGATTGGGGTCAGTTACCTCTACAGAGAAAGGTGGAATGGTGTCAGACCCATTCCATTTAGCTCCTGGCAGGGACTTAGTACAAATGTAGGGTGTGGACCTGGAGCCAAAGCAAATGGCGTGAGCACTAGTTAGACAGGAGGGCAGGGAGGGCAGGACCACAGCTGAGAGCACTTGTCCCCAGGTCTTTGTCTTTGTTGGAGCCTAATTCATGCCCCGAAATTCTGATTGAGGTAAAATGGCCTTATTTTTGTGTTCCTTTTAGCTTTTCATTAACTAATCGCACTTTTAAGTGGCTTCAGAAATGAACTCGCTCTGTGTCAGATTCAGAGAAGAGAGGTTGTGTCACCAGACCCTCCTGGGGTTGACATATATTTGTGGGATAGGAACTTGAACTATGTGACCCAAACATCTCTTCTAATTTAATAGGAAGGTAACCCTATGTCCAAATAAAAATGCCAAGGTCTTTTTAAGATGAGCCTGGGCTGGAAAACTAAAGCATTGATAATTTTCTCAAGGAGATAGCACCACAGAGAAATAGCAAGGATCCATGGAAGTCTGTCACTTCTAGCCTTTGTATTGGCACCATGGTATACTACTGGCTTGTGGATGTTAGTGCTGGGTGAGCCCCTTCTGTCTCAGAGTGACCTTATGTCCAACGAAAAATGCTTAACTCTTCACCATCTTCATGATTGTGCTATGGTTGAATCCAATTTTGTATCAATCCATTTCCCCATGGCCCTATTTTATCAAACATCTTGCTAGAGGTGAGACTTTTCTGATGATGTACCCCAGTAAGCAAGACGAACCCCTCACCATTCTCACTTGAAAGGACCACTTTGAATGTAAAAATTTAAAGAATGTGTTGACCATTCTTTTGGTAGAGTCTGCTACATACAATACTCAACACGAACATCACCTTAGATAGTAGATAAGTACTCATCCTTCGACATCAATTCACTTGCTAAAAACAAAAACTAATGAGACTATGCTGTTACGGTCAAAATGAATAGGTTAATCAGAACAACCAGAATAACTGAAGGCACGGCACCTGGTAGTGTGTCTTTTTGTTGTGCCAGGGGTCACTGTGGGTAGGAATTAACTAAATGGTACCTAACAACAACAGTAGCAACAGTAAAAACAGTCAGAGCAAATAAAATCCCAGAGTCCCATTTTCTTGAGTCAGTAAGAGAATTATCACTAGATTTCCTCAAGAAGAAGATGTAAAATGTCTTTAAGGTTGTAGATATGTGTGTCAATAATTAGCATGTGTTTCATTGCACATGTCATGCTGTACATATGTAACCAGAGATCTTTCTATCTCTCTGTAATAGCACAGAGTGTGGGAGGGAGAGCTGCAATACATTACAATCCCATCTTTACATCTGCGCAGAGGGCGGGTACCGAGTTCTCCTAGAGAACAATGACTTCAGCCAACTGACTCAAAGCTGGGTTTAGCTTTCAGTTGACACCCTGTCACTTCCAGTTTAGATTATCCTCAAGCACCCCTCCCCCCAGCCCCCAAACCATCCTTCCCAAAGGACAAGCACCAGGGGGAAGAGAGAATGAAAAATGAGACCTGACTTCTCTAAAGTGAATAACAGTTTTGAACACTTGCCCGTTACATTAAGGATAACAGAAAACTAAGTCCATCTTACAAAAGAGTAAAACGAAAGGCCACCTGGGAAGAGAGGAAAGGAGTAAAAGAGACAAAGAGTGTCATGGGAAAGGATGTCAAGTGTGAGCTTCTGGGAAAAGACAATGAAACCAAGAGGAGAAAGACCAACCGGTTAAGTGAAAATGCTATCAGATATGTTTGCGCTTCTGATCTTTGCTCAAAGGATACATATTAAGATTCTGTTAAATGAATCCACATTTTTTTGATAATGAAAGAATGCCACGTTGGGTGATTTTAAGAGCTGTGTTCTGTTCCTCCCCTTCCCCCTACCACTTTGAGATTAAAAAATGTGTGCCTTCCTCCCGTTTGTCCACGAACCTTTCATTAAGGTTATAAATGAAATGAAAGAATGATCAGAAAGCAAATTTTTCTTTTGTGACTTTTTCCTATGATCAAAGAGAGAAGAACACTTTGATGTTTTTCAAGTTCAAAGAGATTCTCTATGGAATGACCGTTCATATGAGCAGAGTCCTAAAACCTTGTGGTGGTTTTTTTTTAAAAAAGGTAAATAGATGAAAAATGAGTATGCAACACGCTTAAGTAACGACCACCAATATGCGGGTATCAGAATGGCAAGTTAGTAATAATAATCGTAATAATTTGCTAGTGCCTGAAGTTGTACACTTCCCTGCAGGAGTTTGGTAGGGAAAGTAAATAAAGCACTCATTAGTAGGGAACTCCTAGAGCGAGCGTCTTCGGTTTCTTTTGAGATAAGAGCTCCTTGCACCAGCAAACTGTGCTTTTTGTTAGCTGCCATGAATTTGGTCTGATTTAGGGCTACAGACTGAAGGTACTCAGCCCTGAACACATGGCATGTAGGTTTTGTGGGTTACCTTTGTGCTCCCTACAATTTTCGCTGCTGATTTTCACAAGTCGATTGCAAGTCTCTCTTTAGAGAATGCCTAAGTCTAGAAGTCTCATTGCAACCTCTCCAGCATACCTCTCCTGACACCTGAGCAATGGCTATGCATGGATTGTGTTGGAGAGGAGTTGAAACTTTGGGATCCGTGAGTCCATTTTTTTAAAAGCAGATCTCCAGGACAACAGATGTTTGCGGCTATGAGGTGCGGTTGAGACGGCACATAGCAACTCCAGTTGACCATGTGTTCAACAGCCCAAAACATTGTCCAAGTCTGAGACAGCCTCATGATTGTTGTGTTTGATCCTATTGTAACCATGGTATCAGTTGTCTTCTTTTTGGCTGCCTCCCTCATTTAACCAAGCACGATGTCATTTTCCAGCAACTAGTCTCCTCTGATATATGTCAAAGGAAAAAAGCATGAAATTGAGCAAGATGAAAATATATATATGCTACTTTTTTATTTTGGTGTTTTTATTGGGGGCGTTTACACTTCTTAGGACAACCCATACAACAATTGTATCGAGCTTATTTGTACATATGTTGGCAGCATTTTTTTCTAGACAAATACTTTTTAAATATGGCATGTTATTAACAGGGTTTTGCCTCAGCATCTGTAATAGCATTTAGTCTCTTGAGCAGATGCTCTGTCTTAAGATTCTATTGTAAGAGTTTTGTGAGCATTTTTGAAAGTTCACAGCAACACAATCATGTAAATATTTCCTTATGACCATGGTTCAAAGGAGAAAATGAAATAAAGTTCAGAGAAGAAATTTGACAAAGTCACACACCTTCTGAAAGGAAGATTCAAGATTTTAACTGGGCAACTTGTCTCTGGGGGTATTTACTTAGCATTATTCAAGTTTGCCCTTGCATGGGCAAACATGGATGCTCCTGAATTTAAGGCACACGACCATAATTTTTACCTCTGGAAAATCACATGAGCAGCTTCAAAAATGTCATCATAGGCTTAAAAGTACTGGGGCGCATTCTTTTCATCTGATTAGGAAAAGTAGTACCTGTCTTTTAGATGCCAGCCATTTTCAAGTTGGAGAAGTTTTTCAAATCTGAGACTGTTAAATGGACATATTGTACCTCATCCAGGTGTATTATTCACTTCCTTTGAAGCCCAGGATTTGGTTGAAATGCTTTGCACCTTCAGACACCTGTGAGTTCCCTTTGATTTGGCCAATGATCTCATCCTCTTAGTTATGATCTTTGCTCTCCTAGAGACTGATTTGCCATGCTCTGGTGTTCTGATAGAAAAGTGTCAGCCTCTCAGTGGATCCCTGAAAGGGAGAGACCCATATGACTTTTCTAGTGCTTAAAGTGCCTTTGGACATTGTGTTAAGCCAAGTGGTCTGGCGAAACAAATTCAGTCACACTCATAGATGTGCAATAAAGAGCTTTATACCAATAATTATACATCATGGAAATATCCCAGCTCAGTCTATATAAGTCCAAATGTCCCCCTTTAGACTCTGCAGATTCTGCAATGATGCAGAATGCAGGAAGATCACAGGTCCATGGGTGCAAAGTCTTGCATATCCAATGAAAGTGGCTCTGGTAACAACCAGGGTCAGCCAGTAGGAAGATGAAGGCAGAGAGATAGAGAGAGAGATAAAGAGAGAGAGAAAGTTCCCAGGCCCTCCATATGAATAGGGCAGGCCTACGAGGAGGCACCATCAGGCTGTGACCTGACTCACAGGTTGAAAATCACCCCTACACTTTCCTGGATCTTTAGGTTGGTCTTTTGGAGTCTTGAGTTGGCTAATCTATGTTATGCATTCCAAAAGGAAGAACTAGCCTGCCTTGTGCCTCACGTTTGTTTGAGTCCAGGATCTGTGTTTCTGAACCCCATGCCTCCAGAGGTTCCTTTCCTGCAAGACACTATTTGGAAAATATTGGCTCAGACTCTGTAGGATGAAGCTTTAGGGGGAACTTTCTAAAGGTGGAAACAACAAGCAGGAAGTATGGTTTAAGGAATGTTTTGTACTGCTTAAATGTGCTTGAATCTTTTCCCTCCTTGGGCATAAATTCAAGCAGCTAAGATTTAGGAAGTTCTCAACAGTCTTAAAATTCCAGGGGACCCTGAAGACTGTAGTAGACCCACATTTCAAGGGCTAGTTGTTGCTGCTGCTTCTGTTTTGTGCTGAGCTTCTGTTCTCGGTGATGCTGAATGTGATAGCCTTATGCCAAGTTGGTCTTTTTCATTCAACCCTAAAAGAGAATTACCTCAGCATCTTGATGGCAATTTCTTTGAGGCATTACATCCTGGTAGAGATGTGTGGTCAAGGAGACGGAAATATGGCCACCCACGATCATTACAGCATTCTCTATACCACATCTGATCATGGAAGAGAGCATGGTGTGAGTGAAAAAGGTTTCATTGTTTCTGAAAACTTTAAGACTGTCTTTCAGCATCCTGTTCCTCAAGTTTCATTCTCATGTCTTGACCTGGTGTAGTCATGCCTGATGGTTACACATCGCTTGCACCTATGTTGTCAATCTTAGGGTTACCAGGGAACCCTCTGATGCAAGATTGAGCCCCCAAATGATTTCTCCCTTACCCATACTTGCAAGAGAATCACATAGAAGATGTCTTCAGTGACTCTTTGGTTGTTTCTCTCCCTTCCAATAGTTCTGCCTGCAGCATTTCATTCTACTCCCCATTTTGAAACTGGAGCTTGGAGGGTTATGTATTGGTCTGCTAACTTCAAGGCCAGCAGTTCTAAACCACTATCAGCTCCAAGGGGAAACAATAAAAGTTTTTGCTTCCAAAAAGATTTGCAACCATGGAAACCCACAGGAACAGTTCTTTTCGGACTTATAGCATAGCTATGAGTTGAAATCAATGGCAGTGAGTTTGGTTTAAATTTTAAAAATCTGATAGTGAATAAATTTGTTTCAGTGCTTTCTTGAAAGGGAGAGAACCGCAGGTAAAGTCAGCCAAATAAAAACATTTGAGCTAGAGAAATGTTTGAAAAATGAATAAGACAATTATCTTGATTCTTAGTTGTGAAAGCTAGCTTCAGTGAAACTCTGTTTATTCTTTATGCATACACTTTAAAATATCAACTTTTAATAGAAATTGTCATGTATCATACCCTGGTGTAATTTTTTCTTTATTCACATGTAGACTTACATTAGGGAAAATGGGAAAACAGCCCAAACCAATCCTGATGATAGCTTGTAAGAAATAATTTATTTATTCCAGATCCTAAAGTATATAAAAGTCAGCCTTTTGGGATCTTCTCAGCTTGGTGGTTGATATCATTCATTCCATTTATTCATCACCATACATGGTTGAGAGTTTCCTACATCCAAATGAAAACAGAATTTTGTATTGCTTTCCCTTTGAGTTTGTTTGGATCTGTTACTCTTGGTGATTTTTGAAACAATTTAAAAACACTTATGTCATACACAATGTTTACTGTCTTGAAACAATAGTTTACTTTTTTATTTTCAAACAGGAGATGGAGTGTTGGGGCATGTATTTGAAAATGGTATAGATAGCATGGTTGAGTGTGCGATGCTGAAGTCATGCTGCTTGGCTTCAAATCCTGGCTGGACTACATGCTAAAGATAACTTTGGACAAACTGACTTAACCTCTCTCTGTTTCAGTTTTTCCTGTGTTAAATGAAGTGGGTAGTGGTGGTATGTCAGAAGCATAAGATATTTTAAAACTTTTGCTCTCAGTTAGGTGAAGGTTTACAAAGGTGATCATGAGTGTTATATTGAACAAGGCATACACATTTCATTTCATGTTAATCCCTAAAATGAAATATCACTGAACCTTCTTTCTTCCTGTGATTTCTGTTTTCATTTCCTCTTTTTTTCTAGAACTTCTTCTTTGGGTAAGTGCTGCCCCTTTGATCTCAAATGGTTGATTCTTCTAAGGTGTTCCGAGCTCCTTAGAAATACGATTCCTGAGACTGAGCCCTGGTGGCGTAGTGGTTGAGTGTAGGACTGCGGCCCATGGGCTTGATGGTTCAAATCCAGCAGTGGCTTTCTAGAAGCAAGGCTGGGTAGCTCCCATGACCACCAGAGGGCAGTGATGCAAAAAAAAAAAAAAGGAATTATGATTCCCCTTGTAATCCAGTCTGTTGTTGGACTGAAAATTGAAGCATGGGGTGGGTTGATTTCTTGGTGTGAATGATGAGTAAGGGCAATTTTTTTCTCTGAATTTTTACCCATTTCTACCCAATTAGTAACTCTTGACTTTTTAAAAATAATTTTTGGGTTTTGATTCAGATGTTTTTCCTAGATCAATCCATGTCCATCTAATGTGATTCTTTTCAGAACCCTGGCAGTAGGAGCTGAGCACCATAATTCTAACCTCAGGGTTGTGGAGACTGATGTTTGTGTGGTCTATTCACCTATTGGAATAGTAAGTTGTTCCCTTGTACCATTGTTTTCATCACCCTTTTGTCCTCCAGGCAGGGAGAGTCCCAGAATTACACCTTAGATGATCACTCGCCAGCTTCAAGACCCTAGCTGCTACACATAAAAGATGTGGAACATTGACTTTAAGGATTAGGTAAATGAGCATAAGATTTTAAAGAAAATTTAAGACTTGAGAAGCATACCAGGTATATGTTATCATTTTTCTTGTGTGCTGCCCAGCAAAATATGTCTCTCAGTGATTCCATGTGACAATAGAACTGCTCCACAGAGAATTCTAGGCAGCAATCTTAATGTTGGCAGATTTTCTGATCTTTTTTCCTGTATGGTCTTAGGTATACTTGAACAGCCAACACTTCAGTCCATAACCTAGGACTTAGCTTTTGTGTCTCCAAGGCTTCTTACAAGATCATATCTAATAAGTCTTGAATGTTGGTTGTCATGGTTAAATAATAAGTGAATGATAGTCATTACATTTAATTCTTATTGCTTGGTACAGTGATTTCTTTTTTAAATTTTTGTTGAGAACCTTGAGAAGGGGGGAAAATGAGTCAGGGGAATTTTTCTATTATGGTCATTAAAACCAACCAAATCCACTGCCATGGAGTCATTGGTAAAGCACAGTGACACTATTCAGGTAATCCAAGACTTGTAAGTCTTTATTTTTTTCAAGAGGTTATGTAGAGATATCTAATCGAAAGGTATGGTTTGAATTTTTAAATATTTTTATATAAATGCCAAATCCATCTAATTTCTCCAAATTAATCCCATGCTTTAGAACTGCATTACTATCTGTGGAACCTTAGTGATTTCTAATCTTAGAGCTTCCCTTTCTAATGTGGAAACATGCCAATAGTCAAGCAGAATAGTTGGTTTGCCAACCTAAGTTCTGGAACTTTGTGTGGCTATTTGATACTGATGTTTTCAGTGTTTGGGGTCCGAGGAAACTTTAAGCTTACTCATCAGTGGGCGTTAGTGGAGTTGTCCATGGATAGCTAAAAATATCAGACCCTGCATGCCTGTTGGTGACATTGGTTACTTTTCCAGCCATGATATTAAGCCATGATTAAAGCCAGATTATTTGATAGCCATGATTTATTTACATAGTTAAATTTCATAGAACTCCATTTAATGTTATTACTGAGCATAAAATTGACAGCTTGATATTGTAGGATGCCTTTTACTTGTTAAATGTCTGTCTTTGGAATGTTTTGAGAATACGTTTCCAGTAGGCATATGTAAGTCCAATCTGATCTCTAAGCATTTCCAAATTTTGGTTTAGAAAATTTTTGGATGGTTTGCCACTAAAATCAGACAGTGAAGTGTGTCTCAGGAACTCCCAATCCTTTCCATCCCTTACCCCTGAATTCCTTCTCTTAATGGTTTGTTTCCCTTTTAAGGATGATTATTTCTAACTGTGACTGCAGTCTTTATTTATAAATACATGAGAAGAGACCATGGAACAAGAAATATCTTTGCTGATGACAAATGGATATTGGCTGAAAGCAGAGAATATTATAAACATGTTTACTTGTGTTTTATTGACTATACCAAGGCAATCTACTGTGTGGATCATAACAAATTATGGATAGCCTTGAGAAGAATAGGAATTCCAAAGCATTTCATTGTGCTCATTGGGAACTTGTACATGGGTCGAGTCAGTTGTATACAAAGAACAATGAAATATTGTGTGGTTTAAAAGAAAGAAAAGTTTTCCATCATAGTTGCATCCATAGTTGCACCATATATTGAGCAAATAATCAGAGAAATGTTATTATATGAAGAAGAATATGGCTTCAGGTTTGGAAGTAGGATTATTAACAACCTGCGACATGTAGATGAGACATCTTGCTATCTGAAAGTGAAGAGAATTCAAAGAACTTGCTGATGAAGATCAGGGATTACACACTTCAATAGGTATTATAACTCAGTGTAAATAATTCCAAGATCCTCACAATGGGATCGTTAGACATGATAAATGCAGAAAAGTTGAGCTGTCAAGGATTTTGTCTTTCTTGAATGCCAGTCAGGGTTCATGGAAGCAATGATCAAAAGATGCCATGTGTAAGGTAAATCTGATGCAAGAGACATTGCAAAGCAAGGGTGATACTTTGAGGACTAAGATGCCTCTTAAACCAAGTCATGATATTTTCAATTCATCAAATGTATATGAACGTTGGACATTGAGTAACAAAGTTTCGAGAAGAATCAATTCATCTCGATTGTGCTGAAGAAGAATGTTGAATGTACCATGGACTTTTTAAAGACACACAAGTCGAGCTTGGCAGAAGTATGGTCAGAGAGCTCCTTCCAGGCAAGGATGGTGAGACTTCATGGTACATATTTTGGACATGTTGTGGAAGAGACAGGTCCCTGCCATAGGACATCATGTTTGGCAGAGGGGCAGCAAGAAAAAGAGGAAGGCACTCAAGGAGATGGATTGACACAGTGGCTGTAAGAATGGGCTCAAGCAGAGGAGCAATGATGCGGATGCTGCAGAACCAGGCAGCGTTTTGTTCTGTTGTGCATGAGGTTGCTAAGTGTTGGAAACTACTTGATGACACCTAACCACAGCAAATTTCTTTCTGGTTTTCTCTACTCTCAGCCAAGATCCACCTGACATCAGCAATGATATCCCTTGTGTTAGATAGGGTTCTCTAGAGAAACAAAACCAGGACACTAATAACTCTCTCTCTCTATATATTTATATATGTAGAAAGATATCTAAAATAAGAAATAGTTAGCTGATCTATAGAGCACTACAAATGGCTCAGTGCAACTCACTTGCGTGAGACAGCTAGTACACTGGCAGTCCTTCAAGTCTCAAGGGTCGCCGAGGAGTCATTTGTAGAGCAATTCATGCTATCCAGCCACAAGCAGCAAATGGCAAGGCAGGTCACCAACAGTCAGCCAGATGACTTTGTCCAACATTCCCCAGCTCCAGACATGTATGTTCCAGGAGCGTCGCAAAGCAGGGCTTGAAGGAACTCACAGCAACACATTCCATGGATCAGGTATTCCATGCGTAGCGTCACTTGGAGATGGATGCACAGGACAAGCAAAGCAGCTTGCTGGACTGAAGATCCAAGAGCAGGAGAATCAGGGCGGGGCTTGCTGAACCATTTATAGCTCTGCCCTTCAATTGATCTTATGTGTGTTCATCGGCTATGTTGTCACAACAGACCTACCTATTCTTTGGCCATGTTGGCACAACAAGCCTATTTATCACAATACACCCCTTGCCAACTTGGCACCTGTACACAATTCTTTTCTTTTCTTTTCTTTTTTGGATATCAAGGTAAGGTTTATATGTAAGATGAATGGAACACTGAGAAAGCATCCCAATCTAGTCCAGTTCAAAGTCACAGGTCTGATATCAGCCCATATGCTCGATACCAGTCTACAAAGTCTCCTTCCGACTCATGAAGTCAAAGGTCAGTGGGTGCAAAATCCCTGCACTGGCAGGAGTCTCCCCATGTCTCCTCACTTCCAGGGCTCAGAGTCCATCAACAGCATCCGGTGGTGATAGAAACAACTCAACGCTGGCAGGGGTTTCCACTGGCTTCTCCAGCTTCAGAGATCTGGTTCCATCAGGGTAAGGCCACATAGCTTCTCCTCTGGCTCCTCCAGCTCCTGGGACGCTGCCATCTTGTCTTGTCCGTAGTTCGATGTCTCGGAGACTGACTCCCAACAACTGGGAAGATGGCTTCTCATCTCCACGAGGGAAATACTATGAGATTTTCCAGAAGTCTCAGGAGAAAACCATGCCCACACAGAGGCCTCATTGGCTACTAAATGACTATCTCCAGATTAACAGGCCCTACATCTCAATCATGAAATTGATATAAGCACATCATTGCCACAGACCACCCCTTGTCAATTTCACTTTCACATAACTCCGTAACCATATGTAACTTTCAAATAAACAATAAAATCATATCTTCCCTACAGGATAAAACTAAGATATATACAATTCAACATGTGCCACCATCATTTAAAAATAACATTTTATAAGTGAACAAAGCAAAAGATATCCTTTGCCTTACAATTGCAGTTACATAATATCTATACCTTGATCCTCTAATTCTATGAATATATATTCCCTCACCTTTGAGAGTTTGTAAACCAACCACTTTGTACCTTTATCTCTCCAATTTTCGGTATCTAATTTCTTTATTGTCCACTTACATCAACCCAGTGCTCTGAGAAAACTATCAAATTTTCAATGTGAAGAATCTTCCTTCCACTTGGAACCTTGTGAAGTGCGCATCCATTAGCAAAGTCAAATCAGGACAGGCCATCCATAAAGTCAGCAGTGATATGCACCAGTTCATAGCCTCAAATTGCTTCTCTTTCCCTGGTCGGGTTCTGGTCAACTCAATGTGGACTGTCTCACTTAGCCTCACCAGGGTATCCATTGGTTGCCTTCCCTTTAGACCATGGTCCCATCACAAATTCTCAACACGCCTAGCCTTCTCATGCTAGGTCATGAGTTTCATACCAGTCAACCCGCTCTCACCTTCTCTATTTCCTGTGAACCAAGTCCACAGGTGTCAATGGCCAAACTCAACCCCTCTCTTTATTGCTGCAATTATCCTACTTCTACTCAAAGAGTAGATCTGGGTGGTCACCTAACAAGCATTTCAGGCTGCCACAGGCTTCCTTTAATATTCAGTCCCAGAGAGGAGTTATCTTCATGGTTCCAGATTCCTTTGCTTCTGAAATTAATCACTAGTTAAGATTTTCCAAGGAAACAGATTTCACCCTTCTTCAATTGATCAGTCTGACCTTCTCTCAGAATGCAAATACCTTAGTACTCCAAAAAACTGGGTGGGGCTAATTTCTTCAGAGAAGTCTTTCTAGGTATGGCCTAAACCCATATAAGGACAGGGTGGGACCACTCTTTTCAGAGACATCTTTGAAGGCGAGTCCTAAAGTCAGCTGTAGGTTAAATTGATGGCTTGAGGCAATTGTTTCACAAGCTCTCTTTTCATATTTCCCAATAAATATTTCTACACATCCATATATCTATAATACTAAACATAAAAACCAGTATAAGCAGCATAGTCAGAAGCTTAATTTAATTCTTACAACAGTCAATTCCTTAGCCATATAAAATTTCCAGACATCTATGAAATCAAACTTGTACTTAACACCAAACATCTATCATACATATAAATGAGAACACACTAAGTCCAATTGTAGCTGATATATCATACATGAACAAAGGAAAGATATTCAATAAGCTCATATGAAGGAAATACATGAACAATCACAAATCTTGCTTTTGCAATTGATCACATGGTCATAACTGATAGATAGAACTACCTTCTACTACTATCCATTCTGTATTACCTTTGCCCACAGCAATCACGTTAGCTAGTTGTGGTTTTTTGACTGGTGGGGTGACCCAGACCTTCATTCCTGAGGGGTCTAGGTCAACCCTTGTTCCACATCCTCTAGTGGATCCAGTCTGAATTTCTGGCCGCAACCTTTCATTGTACTGCTGCAACTGGTTTTGACCAGTTAGTTAGTTGTCTCTCAAGATTATTGGCAAAAATGAAGGAGTATGTTTGGTATTTCATCAGAGGCTGACGTATTTCAATTGACATTTCAACTATTCCTGGGGCTTTGGTTTTTGATTAATGGCTTCAATGCAGCATGGACTTTTTTCTTTCAGTAGCATTGGCTCTTTATCCTATGCTACCTCTTGTAAAGGTTGACTATTGTCTAGTTCTTTATGGTACAGTGATTCTGCATGTTCTATTTCCTTTTGATGTTTCCTGAAAACATTGATGTTGCTCAAAACATTGCCTATCAAATCTTTCCATATTGCAAGTCAAGGTTTGATATTTTTCTTGATTTCTTTCAGTTTAAGATACACCAAATATGTTCTTCATTTTTGGTGTTCTAAATCTAGGTCTTTGCACATCATTATATCATTGTAATATTTCCCATTGCTTTTGGGAACAGCTCTTTGAAGTTTTTGTTCAGCTCTTTTATGTCATCATTTCTTCTATTTGATTTGTTACTCTATGAGTAAGATCATGTTTCAGAGTTTCTTCTGGCATCCTTTTTGATCTTTTCTTTCTTTTCTCTCTGTTTAATGACCATTTGTTTTCTTCAATTATGATATTCCTGATGTCATCTCACAGCTCATTCATGGCTCTTCTCTCATTAGTTTTTGATGTGTCAAATTTACTCTTGAAATTCAGATGGATATATTCAAGGTCATATTTCACTCTCATTTACTTGTTTTAATTTCTTCAGCTTTAACTTGAACTTAAGTATGAGCAATTGATTGTTTGCTATATAGTCTATCCCTAGCCTTGTTTTAGCTGCTGATATTGAACTTCCCCGTTCATGTATCTTACCATAAAAAATAGTTGTGTTAGTCCAGATAGACTAGAGAAACAAATTCACAAACACTCATATGTATATGAGAGCTTTATCCAAAGTATAATTTCACATTGAGAAAACTTCCCAACCAGTCCAGTCCAAGGTCATAAGTCCAATATTAGCCCATATGTCTGATACCAATCAATAAGTCTTCTGCAGAACTAAGAAACACATACAATGAAGTCCCATGCAGGATAACCACAAGCCAGTGAGTAGAAAGTCTTTGGATCCAGGAGTGTTGCAAGCATCTCAGCGCTGGAAGAAGTCTCCATGTGGCTTCTCTAGGTTCAGGTTCCTTGCTGTATCAGGGTAGGTCTATATGGCTTCTCTCAGGGAGCCAGCCTTGTCAGTTGAGTCTCTCAGACAGTGAGTGTTGTCAGTAGAAATTCTACAAGGAAGTAAACTGAGAGAGAAGTGTTTACTGCCTCTGAGAAGGAAGTACCAGATTTATAAGAATTCTCAGAGGAGAAGGCCATGCACACATATAGATCTCATCTGCTATCTCCAGATTGACAGGTCTATATTCCTATACTCTTAGTCCTCAAGTTGAGACCAGATTAGGTCTCATTGGCTATCTCCAGATTGACAGGTCTATACTCCTATACTCTTAATCCTCACATTGACACCAGACTAGGTGACTCTTTCCAATATTTTAAATACATAGCACACCATCGCAAAAAGAAAGAAAGCAGAGGGTGAAATCCAGCAACTACTGAAAGAAGCCTTCTCATATATCCTGGGCATCTAGTTGGAAGTGACCCATTTTTCCATCCAAGACTAATATCCCACATCACATGTGGCAGTCATGTGCTTATGTTAATTTTATGATTGAAATGTAGGGATGGTGTCTAGTCTGTTAATCTGGAGAAAGCCTTTGAGTAGCCAATGAGGCCTTTATGTGGGTATGGCTTTCTCCTGAGATTTCTGGGAAATCTCACAATATTTCCCTCATGAGGATGAGAGGCTATCTCCCCCAGTTTGTTGGGAATTAATCTCAGAGGTGATGAATCATGGAAAAGACAAGGTGGCAGCATCTGAGAAGCTGGAGGAGGCGGTGAAGAGACCACACGGCCTTGCCCTGATGGAGCCAGACCTCTGAAGCTGGGGTGGCCACATGAAGACCTCTGAAAGTGATGAGTTGCTTCTGCTATTGATGGACCCTGAGCCCTGGAAGTGAGGAGCCATTGGGAGACCCCTGCCAGTGCCAGGATTCTGTACCCACTGACCTGTGACTTCGTGAGTTGGAAGGAGACTTTATAGACTGATTTTGGGCATATGGGTTAATATAGGGCTTATGACTTTGAACTGGACTGGACTGGGATGCCTTCTCAGTGCCACATACCTTTTGTATATAAACCTTTTCCTTATATCCATATGTGTGTCTTTGAAATTTGTTCCTCTAGTCTACCCGGACTAACACAACTTGTCTCTCTGAAATTCCTGCTGAAGAACTTGAAAGTCACCATGACTAAACCAGATCTATAGGTCCTACCTTCTCTTGGCTCAGCTGAATCCCCAAGAAGTCACAAAAAGAGTTCGTGGCCCCAGAGCCACAGAAAGTGGTAGGTGCAGCAAATTACCTAGGAACATCTGTTTTTAGTAATGATGATTCTTTGAATATAATTCTATGGTAAGAGGAGCCATTACCAGTGACGTCACCCCACCCCCTCCATCATGAGGGACCCAACCACCACTACCACCTCTAACACTTGAACCAGAAGGTCAGTCTGCTGGAGAAGTAGAGTCTGATCTTGGGCCAATTCCAGTACAGGCTCCTGGAGAACCTGGTGGTAGGGATCATGCTCCTGTCACACCAGTCACCAGGAACAGGAACAATCACCAGGTCAGTAGTCAATTCTATTTCTGTGTCTACCTTGTGGAAGAAGTCCACATGCTGAACAAAGATATTTTAAATTAAGAAACAATTTGTTCTGCAAAATCCTATCATGTTGTCTCCAGATTGGCTTCTCTCACCAAAACCCTATTTGCTTTCTTTGTGTGTGTGGGCATCACTGCTCCCTGGTGGGAGTTGGAGGCCCAGCCTTGCTCCTGGAGAGCTGCTGCTGGATTTGAACCGCCAACCCTGTGGGACACAGTCCCGCACACAATCACTATGCCAGTGGGGCTCAGCCCACCAAGACCCTATTTTCTAACTACTGTTCCTTCCTCTGTGTGACAATATTTTTATGCTGATCGACTTGTGTTATACAATGGGACCTGCAGACTCAAGTACTTGTGTATCTGCATTGAACAAAGGGGTCTTTTCTTCATGCAATACATAGTACGGCTATGGACCCTTCATGTTGCAGTGCTAAGAGATGGGCTACTCTTTCAAGTCTGCCAGTTAGTTTCAGGAGAAAGATGTGACCATCTGCTTTGGTAGAAATTTCACCCTGTGAAACCATGAGGCAATTCTATTTTTGTTATATAGCATTGTGATATGTGAAAACCCACTCAGTGGCAACAAGTTTGGTGTGTGTGTGTGTCTGTGTTTGTGTTAGTCCAGGTAGACTAACACAAATTCATAGATACGTATATGGATATAAGGGTAAG
Source organism: Nesogale talazaci (assembly GCA_004026705.1). NCBI lineage: Eukaryota > Metazoa > Chordata > Mammalia > Afrosoricida > Tenrecidae > Nesogale > Nesogale talazaci. Next base: position 137,523 of record PVJH01003209.1, read on the forward strand.
ATTTATATACACGGGGAATGGAACATTGAGAAAGCATCCCAACCCAGTCTGGTTCAAAGTCATAAGTCTGATAGTAGTCACTATGCCTGATACCAGTCTTTAAAGTCTCCTTCTGATTCATGAAGATACAGGCCAGTGAGTGCAGAATCCCGGCACTGGAATGGGTCTCCCATGACTCCTCACTTCCAGGGCTCAGAGTTCATCAACAGTTCATCAACACCACACACTCAGTGGTGGTAGAAGCATCTCGGAGCTAGCAGGGGTCTCCATGTGGCTTCTCCAGCTTCAGAGGTCTGGTTCCATCAGGGTAACGCCGTGTAACTTCTCCTCCGGCTCTCCCAGCTCATTGGATGCTGCCCACTTGGATTTTCTGTAGTTCGTCATCTCAGAGACTGACTTCCAACAGCAGGGGAGATGGCCTCTCATCTCCATGAGGGAAATATTGGGAGATTTCCCAGAAGTCTCAAGAGAAAGCCATGCCCACATAGAGACCTCATTGGCTACTCAATGGCTATGTCCAGTGTAACCGGCCAGACTCTACTCCTACATCTCAATCATGAAATTGATATCTCGAATACATGGCCACCATGGTGTGCTTTGCTTTGAGTTGGACTTGCCTTGCTGGCCTAAAGGGTGAGTCCTAACTATTTCAGGGTCTTTGTTAATTTCTTCTGATACTCCCCCCCTCACAGTGGCTCATATTAACTGATGCATTGGTTCTTTCCTCCTCTTTGTGAGGTCTGATTTTCATGAACCAGCAGTGTGTGGAGTCCTTGCAATTTTAAGGAACACATATACTCAAGTATAACCTAAATATCAGCCAAAGCACCTAGTTTTACCACAAAAAGTGTTCCAAAAAATTCAGTTTATACATGAGAATATAAAATATGCCTTTTTTCCTACCATCTGGTCACCTGCTCATCACCACTGTGCATCCTTCTAAATGGTCATTGATCCCTGGTTTTAGTTTTGATCTTCATGTTGTCAAATGCCTTCAGAACCAACAAGCAGACCAGGGAAATGGCTGATGGTAAGAGGACATATATTTGTTTGTTTAGAGTTTGTTTTCTCTTCGTAGAAAATTCCCAAGACAGTTATTTCGAAGCATCAGCCATTATAATGAGTGGGGTGGCACAAGTAAGAAAGTTCTTTGGAACTATATTTTGTTTTTAAGGATATTAACATTTAGGAACCATTTTTTCAATTTTGAATCTTTTCCATAATGATGAGTCAACAGGAAGAAGATGAAAGAGCACATTGCAGATAGTTTAGATAACACTCTCAAACATCCAACATCTTTTATTTCAGATCCCAACTTTTTATGGAGTGCTGTTGATGTCCTCTGCTATGACCCACCCACACCTTACACTCAGGGAGTGTCATTCTGTCTACTCTTTTGCAACCTTGGCCTTTGAGTTTCCTACTTCAAAGTTCAGATCTATCCGTTTTTCTCCTACTCCTTCCCTTAGCCTGTCAATCATTTACCTGACCCAATAAGTCAGTTGCCATGCCCTCCAAAATATTTCCCAACTCCAATCCCCATTCTTTTATCTGGCTTCTGTCTTCTCCGTCTTTCCTGATTCTGCATCTTCTTCCTGTGCCATCGGTCTACTCTAGATACAACACCTTGTCTTTCCTCTCATGAGAATTAACTCTCATAGAGTATCTCGTTAGTGTTTCTAGTCTGTGGATCTTTCCCCACATGGAAGAAGCACACCAGCCTGTATGACCCTGAGATGTTAAAGGAATCACTTATCAGGCATCAAAGAACTAAAAACCATATCATTGTGTGTCCACCTTCCTGATATGATCCCTGAAGACAAATGTGTGCATAAGCAAATGTGATGAAGAAAGCTGATGGTTCCCTGCTATCAAAAGATGTAGTGTCTAGGGTCTTAAAGGCTTGAAGGTAAAGTGACCATCTAGCTCAGAAGCAACAAAGCCCACACCGAAGAAGCACACCAGCCAGGGTGACCAGAATGTGTCAAAGGGATCAGGGATCAAAGAACTAAAAATTATATTATAAATGAGGGGAAGCCCATTTGTAGGTGAAGCAACCCTTTTGTAAAGGGTCACAGGGTGAAGACAAACCAGTCATGTAGTAACAATGAAATGTGCAACTTTCCTTTAGTTCTTAAATGCTACACCCCTCCCCCACTATCATGATCCCCCAATTCTACCTTACAAATCTGGCTATACCAGAGGATGTACACTGGCATGGATTGGAGGAAGAAACATGGGGAACTCAGAAAAGATGATCCCTTCGTGACCAGTGGTGAGAGTGATGTCACCGGGAGGGTAGAGGGAAGGTAGAGTAGAAAGGGGGACCCAATTGCAGGGATCTACATATAACCTCCCCCCTGGGGTAAGGACAGCAAGGAGGTGCACAAGGGTACACATTGGACAGTGTACAGTTTGACAAAATATGATAACTTGTAAATTATCAAGGGTTCATGAGGGAGGGTGTGCAGGGAGGGAGGGGAAATAGGAGGAGCTGAAATCAAGGGCTTAAGTAGAAGGAGGATGTTTCAAAAATGATGATGGCAACAAATGTACAAATGTGGTTTGCATACAAGAGATGTATTGATTGTGATAAAAGTTGTAAGAGCCCCCAATAGAATGATTTTTTAAAAAAAAATAATGAGTTTTTCTCTGTGTAAACATATCAACGTTTATCATTTTGGCCTCATACAATATTTGTCTTCTTGTGTTCGGTTTATTTCTCTCAACCGAATCCTCCCATTATGTTATCCAACATTTTGTGGATTTATTATTATTATTTTTTGTGGGCATCACTGCTTGTGGATCTATTTTTATCATTATTCTTTATCCTTGTGTAATATTCTACTGCATGCATATGCCAGAGCTTGTTTATCCATTTATCTAATAGTAGACATTTAGGATGCTTGCCTTTCTGCTACTATGGATAAAGCTTTAATGAATATGAGTTCATCCCCCCCCCCTTTTAACACAACACAGGCTACACAATCAGTGCTTGAACAATCATTGTGTAATGAATCAACCCATTTTTAGACTTTTTACAATTCACAATATTTTAGTGCATCTCAAAGGGGCACTGGTGGTGTAGTGGATTACTATGATATAGGGCTGCTAATTGCATGCCAGTAATTGGACCCTAATAACCTTTTTTCTAGGAGAAAATGACATCATTTGCTTCTTTGGAGATTTAGAGTCTTGGAAATCTGTAGGGGAAGTTCTACTCTGTGCTAGGTGGTCTTTCTAATTAGTCTCCCCTAAATGGCAGTGAGTTGAATTTTGATTTTAGGAAGTCTCCAATGTGCTTACAACTTATCTTAAAACTTCCCCTGAACATACCTGAAAATGAGTATTCATTTTAGATGGCAACAACCCATCCATTTGGGAGTTTGTTTCCAACACTAATTGATTGAGGATTCCCTAAGTTATGTGTTGTGTACTTCAATTTTGTTCATTGTTGGTTCATATCCTTTCTTCTTCTAAGGAGTCCATTTAAATTGAGACTTTACTCAACCTGAAACACTCCCAATGTTGTTGTATCATGTGATTGCCTTTCTGAAGATCCAGTTAAATTTAAAGAAAATATTGGGACTTTTGTAGATGATGTTTTTTGACTTATTGAAAGTTTATTAAAAGAGGATTCTTCTTTCCTTTTTCCATAAGTGTTGCATTTGTCTGAGTTAGGTTTCTCACCTTTGCACTTAAAGATGGGATAGAAATGCCACAGCCTCCCTGATCTCCAACAAGGTGCCCTGTGAGGGGTCTGATCTGCCACCACACAGCCAGTGTCCCCTTTCTGTTTCCATAGCCTTGAACCTTTTTGAAATTTGTGTAGAGGATGCTGCTAACCTATAATATATATGTATAATTTTTTTCTTATACTTCCATATAAAAGAAACTCAAAAGGTTTGAATTCCCTCCTTTCTTCTCTATTTCTTTCTTTCTGACCTTATTCCACAATCTTGTAACAGCTCTGTGAGGTAGGTAGTGGAACATGTTATCTCCATTTTGCAGATATTATAACAGAAGTTTAGCTTGAATGGAGATAGACCCCACAGCAAATTAGGGCCAAGTGTGCAAACAGTCACCCCAGTCTTTCAACTCTCAATTCAGGTATCTAGATGCCTGGTGGCTGAGTTTCCATTTAAACACCTATCACCATTTTTAATTGGCATGAAATAATATTGTTAACATTCCTATGGTGGCTAATGGTCTGACCCTTGTATTAATTTTTCTATCTTCTGCATCCTCCATTTCCATCATTTGTTACACACCTGCACATCCACTTGTTTCCCATGATCTACAAAATAAATTTATTGAAAATAATGTGCCTACCAAAATGGGACCTGCAGAGATCTTATTTCATCTGAGGCTAGTTTGCAAATGTGTCCTCTCAGTATTGAAATATTAAGCATAATCCCTAAATATTACCTTTAGACATGGGAGATAAATCCAGCTATGTACAGCTTCAGGAAGCAAGCAGGGCTGAAACAGTGACAACAGAGACTCAGGAATGAATGGAGTCAGTGTTCATAACTCTGCCATGACAATAGCGGCGCTCCCCATTGGAGCTCCATCGGTCTGTCTCTGTTCTTCCAGTTTTTCATAATTTTTTTCTTTCATCAGACAGTTTTGGATGCATTTTTTTAAATTTAAAAAATATCCTGCAAATGTGAGATCTTGATCCTGCCATCCTTAAAGGGAGTGTTTAATGGGGCTTTGTGTTACCAGCGAGGGGCAGGGTGGATGGGAATGCTTATTTTCTTCTTTCTGACCGAATTTGGAATGCCCTTCTTTTGCACCAAGTGGCATTAATTATCCTCTTGCTTCTCCAGTACCCAGAAATTGCCTAGCAGGGACGTTTCTCTCCAGCGTTGGGGTCTCTGAGGCACAGTTTCAATTTATTGCCATGGAATGGTGGGGGGTCAGATTCCAACACAGGCTGCCTTCATGAAAAGCAGCCTTGAGGCCTCGGCATGATTTCCCTACAACTGGGGAGAGCATTTCCAGCGCATGGTGTGTGCAACGTGCCACCCTCCACTCTGCCAGCCTCACTCCCTGCAGCCCTGCACCGCCTCCCTTCAGCAGCAGGGGTGGTGTTATTTTGACTTGAAACTGGAGCTGCTGGACCAGAGGCCACCCAGAGCTTCTGTGAGCAGCTGTAGCTGCGGGTCTCCTGTTGGCCATGGTCGAGAATGTTCTCACTTATCTGCCCTGAACATGGGTGGCCATGGTCCCTTAGGATCGTGTAATATCTCACTGTCTGGAGGTGGAAGCTATTGTCCTCTTTTGCAGCTTGCTGTTGGAAGTCGTTGGGTAAAGCCGCAGGCTTCTGCTGACCCACAGGGACACACACACCAGAATCCTCCTTGACTTGCTTCCTCCCTCCCTCCGCCCCTCTCCCTTCCCTGACTCCTCCTCTCCCCACTTTTTAATCGTTTTTTTTGAACCGGCTACAGAGATCGCCCCTCTTTCTTCTGCTAGGAGGTGATAATGTCAATCAGGGGAAAGAATGGTTCTGCAGGTTCACCAAGTGTGAGCAACTTCTCCATGCCTGCCTCGACCTCCTCTGCTCCTTCCATTGCCCCCAGCCCACCCCCTCCCCTTGCCCCCTCTCCTCTTTCAACTCCTCGGGTCTGCCACAAGCCTCAATGTGGTTTGCATGTGATTACAGAGGCCTAATTCACAAATGGGGACATTTCCAGATTAGCAAGATGAAAGATGCCACTTGTGTTTCCTCCATAGAAAATTGGCATTTCCAGTGAATATGTTGTTTTTTTTTTTTTTCCTTTTTAACTTTCTATGCAGGAAATTTCAGAGCATATCCTGCCCTTGCGCTTGAAGGGTGGTGAAAACGTCTGAGGGGCTTCCCTTATGACCTGTACGCCTGGGTTCTTTGCTGAGCCGCTCTGCGTGATGACCTCAGAGAACTCTGGCCCACAGCTGAAGGATTTTTTTTTCTTTTTAATTTAAGCTGAAAGTCAAGCTCATCCACAGTGGAAGCAACCCATTTCCTTGGACAGTGTGGGTAGGAGCAGTGTCGTTTTGCAAGAATTGGCAGACGTCTTCTCACTACTCAGTAGCCACAGTGAGCAAGACTGGAAAAGATTCAAGGTCAACTTTCTTTCTAAATGACTTTGAGACCATGTTGGCAAATTCTCAGTCATGGGAACACTTGCAATCCCTCATTGAAGTGATTTCCCCTGCACCCCTCCCCACCCCCCAGGAAAAATAATGTTCCTTATACTCTTTTCATGTAAAAAAAGGACCTTTTTTTAATTAAGGAAAAAGTGAATGAGCACAGATGGCACTCCTACCTGGTGGCCTGTGTAAATGTCTGATAATTAGCACCATATACTGACTAACTGTGCCCACGAAACATTCCAGCGACATTAAATTTCCTAGACTGTGTGGGCCACTACTTGCCCAGCTAAGTGAGTCCCTAAAATGATAATACTGGCAACCCTCTCCATGATATTATAGACTAATGTAGAGATAAAATGTTCGCTTCCGGCCTTAGTTTATTGTGATCAGTTCAGAAAAATGCATCCAAAGACCTGGAAAACAGCAATGAAAATATGTCTCGTGTTTTACAACACAGCTCCCCCATGCCTCTGGGCTTAATTTATTCTTAATAATTTTTCAAAAGGGACTCTGTCCTTCAGCTCCCTAGCCAGTCTGCAGTGTTTATAGAGAGAGCTGCAGGCTGGTGCATGAATTCAGCAATGCTTTGGCAAGGGAAAGGTCTGGGAAATAACTTGTTCCCCCACCCCCACCCTGTGGTAGAAACAATATTGTGTGTATGTGTGTGTGTGTGTGTGTGTGTGTGTGTGTGTTTGACATATATACAGATAGCTCCTGGTGCAAAATTCAGAAGCCTTTCCATTTCCCTTTGGCTTGTCTTTCCAGCATGGCTATAATGCAGATTGTCAAAAAGAGGGGCATTCTCTGTCTGGCCAGGCTGGACATCTCTGAATGAATTAGAGGTCTCATTTAAGGCCTCCGGGGAATGAAGAGAGAGGGCGATTCTCCATCTCTCTTTGACGTAGCTGCCTCTGGCTATGTGCAGGCCTGGACTCCAGCCTCGCACAGTGTGGGGAGGGAGAGCGGGAAGAAAGGGGGAGCAAGGCTGGGCAGTTATTCAGCCTCTGCTAAATGTCAGGCCCTGGGCTGGGTGCTTGACATAACGGTCACAGCCCTGAGCAGGAAGTGGTGGGGGCCCCATAGGCCAGTCAATGGGTCCATTTAGAGCTGAAGAGAAACAGCCTGCTCCCCAACATCTGGTTTGCCCAACCTAAAAGATGGGGATTCTGGTAGAACCAATATCACAGGTGTGTGATTGGAATTAAATACATTCATAATTATAAAGAGGCCACACCAGTGTCCCACCTGACCAGGAGTGCTTTAGAGACATGTTGGGTAAAGAAAAGCAGCAGGGAGCCATCTGTGGGCACGTGGACATTCCCTCACAGAAAGCATTCCGGGAGGGGATAAGCCACCCAGGGTGCAGTGTAGCAAAGATGAAACATAAAATGTCCATCTAGTTCTTAAGTGCTTCCTCCCCGCCCTACCCCCCATCCTGATTTCAATTCTACCTTAAAAATCCAGCTGGTCAGGAGGAGGTACACTGGTACAGATAGGAACTGGAAACACAGGGAATCCAAGACAGAAGAACCCCCTCAGCACCAGTGGTGAGACCGGCGTTAATGGGAGGGTGAAGGGAAGGTAGGATAAAAGGGAGAACAGATTGCAAAGATCTACCTACAACCTCCTCTTTGGGGGACGGACAGTGGAGAAATGAGTGAAGGTAGATAGAGGATGGTGTACGATATGATGAAATCTTAATAATCCACAAATCATCAAGGTTTCATGGGAGGGAGGGAAGTGAGGGAAGGGGAAACATGAGGAACGGATACCAGGGGTTCAAGTAGAATGCAAGTGTTTCCAGAACAATGAGAGAAACAAATGTGCACAAGTGTTTGACACATTGGATGTCTTTGTGGATGGTGATAAAGAGTTGTATGAGGCACCAATAAAATTATCAAATAATTTTTTAAAAGGCAGCAGGAAGTCGATTCATTAACTTACTCAGATCCCATAGCCAAGTGGCCCAGAGAGGATCTGCTGGCTGGAAAGATGAGTTCTCTAGCCCCCCTTGCTCCCCTTCCTTCTGAGTTACACTTGCTTTTGCATGCTGCACCTCTCCCCTCCTTTGCCCTCCTGGCCTTTCCTGCTGAGAAGTGCGCTGGGTAATCCCTGCCATGGCATGATAATTCATCCTGTCCTCAAGATCCTCTTGGGGGTGGAAGAGAACACCTTAGGCCCATGGTTCATCTTTTAGATAAGAATGGGTGATTCTTTGTTCTTTCTTTCTTTCTTTTTCTCTTTTTCTTTCATATTGTGGGAAATACCACTGCCATGGAACTGGTTGCTCAACCATCTCCCTGACCTGTTCCCAAAGTTTGTCACCCCTTGGAAAAGAAGCTTCCTGCCCCTAAACCTTGAATCCTAATCACTTTATGTATTGAGTTCCAGAAACAGAAACATCCCCAGGCAGACTCTAACATTGATGTACATCCCATCATAGTCTCCCCAGGCAGTTGACTCTCCATAAGACACATAGGCCCTTCTGTGAGAGAGGGAGAGCGTTACAGCAAAGGGGGTTTTCCTGTTGGCTACTCTCTGGACTACTAACCACACACTCAGCAGTTCAAAACCACCAACTCTTCCGAGGGAGACAGATGAGGCTTTCAACTCCCCTAAAGTATTATGGTCTCAGAAACACACAGGGACAGTTCTACTCTGTTCTGTGAGGTTGCTCTCTAGGCCAGAATCGACCCAAGCATGGTGAGGGTTTTTGTATTTGAAGTATAAAATTTGAAGTTTTTTTTATATGAAGTTGTAGGAAAGACCCTCGTCACCTCCTACCTGTCTCTGTCCATAGTGGCAGGAGGAAGGGACTAGCAGGAGTTTGGTATCTTTGGGCACATGCTCTGCTTCATTTGGGAGTATCTGCTGCGATTTGCAGTCCTAAGCTTGCGTTTCTTTTTGCTCTGGGCCTCGTCCTGTTTAGAGTTGGCTTGAATGTGTGCACCTTATGCCAACTCTTCTCTTCTCCGCTTTTCCTTAAGAGCTGGCACCCAAATTATAGAAGACACATACCAAGCCCTTATGTATGATGATGACGAGGCTAACATTTGGTCTCCAGTAGGCAAAATACAGAAGGGTCTGATTTATTCCTTCTTTCACCATCCCCCTTCCCATTAACCGACTGACACATGTCTAGATTTTTTTTTCCAGGTGGGAGTTTTTTTTTGAAATAATGTCAAAGTTTCTGTAAACGCCAGTGTTTTTCTGTTTTGTGATTTTAAACTGAAGATGCAGGATCTCTAAGGCAAGACAACACTATTAATAGAATGTGGATATGCGAGGTTTATTTTTGTTTTCAAAATGGAAATGTTTTTTTGGGGTTTTGGCATGCCCTTTGATATGTTGAAAGATGAGAAAACATCACTTGGAAGTCAGCACTTATACCATATAAGGAAATTTACAGTGCCTCGGGTTTCACATTTAATGTTTTAATTGCCCGGTTTGGTAATAGAAAAATGTCAAGCTTCTCTCTTCTCATTTTGAATTACCACCACGTTCTCTTCCCCTGTACAGGGGTGGGCTGTTGCCAGCGACTGCTTCCTGCTCCAGCCCAGCCTGGACTGAGTATCTGAGAAAGCAGTTCATCACATGTCATTTTAAATGAATATCATATTGACTACTGCCAGAGTGGTCTTTTCTTCTTTTATAGTACCACACATGCAGTTGTTTCCTGTGGTACTTGTAAATATCTTACACGTGCAACTAAACACTTGTGTGTTTGCAACTCTTAAGCCCTTTTCCAATAGAGAATGCCACTCTGGACATTATGTAATGTTGAGAAGCCAAATGAACATTGCCATCTTGGTTTGAGAGTAGTAATTAAGGAGAGAGAGAGAGAGAGAGAGAGAGAGAGAGAGAGAGAGAGAGAGAGAGAGAGAGAGA